>JAMKCH010045575.1:0-13914 GCA_023653785.1 Ophioderma brevispina | reverse complement strand
CTACTAGCTATTCTGCGCTACCCAAACTTCTGTATATTATGCATGTTTTGTCGCAGGAATATAAGAAGACCACATGTCCCTATTTACAATGCTCTGGATGCTCAGAAGGCTGCATATCTTCCCCTTTTCCAGCCCTATCATTGGCAGAATGGTCACTGGGAGTTGGTGCTGGCAATGGAAAGCTACGTTTTGGAAGGACTTGAAAGAATTTGGCCCAGATGATGACAAGATTATATGCCCTTTCACAGCTCGAAGTGGCGAACATCATATGAAGCAATCCTATTAGCCTGCCATCAAAACATTTGTGGTCATTTAGCAAGATGTACAATCGTAATCTGTTTTGGAACTGAACGAGACAGGGGTTCTATTCTTTATTGAGGATTTTTTTTTGGTCGTGCCCATACACAAAGGCAAGAAACAGGCACAATGGTATGGTCTGCCTCCTACCAGAGCAGCACTTTTACTAGCTACCTACCATGCGATACCACAACGGCGATGATCAGGTACAATGACATATCAAATCCAGAGTTGCGGCGCCCCAATTGGGATTTAGTGGATGACAAATTCAAGCCAGTGATGACATTTGCATCCTGCTCCAGATGCAATAATTCATTTGGTGAAGTGATTGTGCCAAGTCTTGATGTGCCAACAATTAGTGCAAATGTATAATGGACTGAACTCTACAGAACTTACTGGATGTTCCATCGAGTCTGATGAATTCAAGAAATTGTGGACATAACCAATGTCCCCGGGCCCATCCCTGCAGATGAGGACGACAACCATTAACACGAAGTGGATTGATGGTGAGCTTGCTCGTGATAAATCCATATTTGTGGGGCTCATACCAATTAAACAACTCCAAAGTGAACTTTTAAAGAAGTTTAAAATATGCTCATTTTGCTGTTTTGTGGGCACATTCTGCCTATCTGGTCTGTTATGATATAGGACTAGTGCAAAGTGAATTATAATAGTGAGCTTGTTCTTGATAAATCATATTTGTGGGAATCATACCAGTTAAACAACTACAAAGTGCAGTGTTAAGGATCTCATACCAAATAGAGTACTCCACATCCAGCTCTCATACAGCACTCATGGGCTACCCTACAGGAAACTTTAAATGTACTCATACAAAATAGACTGTTCTACAGTGTGATTATGGGTTGTTCTATGTAAATTGTGACAGTGTTTTTGTTATCTTGTTTAGCCCTCGTCTTAGCAAGGGGTGACACCCCCGTAAACTTTCCTCCGTTGCGTTAAAATGCCAATAGCATTCGCAAAATGCTTCCAGGTAATTGTTTTCTCGTTCTTTTTGGTAATTTTAGCGATTTTTTTGTAAAGGTTAGAGTATACCTCCAAAGTGAGTGTATGTGTGTGTGTGTGTGGGGGGGGGGGGTGGAACCCAAGGATAGTTTATGGTACACTTTTATGGTAAAATATTCTTATTAGTAAAGCTCTACAACTTTATGTTCATATGCAATTAGTCAATTGCCACCTTTAAAGCTGAAAATCGCATGAAAATCCAATATTCCTACCTTTATAGTGCAAAATTGGATTTCGCCTATTTTTGTGGAATATAACAATTTTGCAGACTTGCATAGTTTATTACATCATTGTGATGCCATACTAGGTTTGTTCATACTTATTTTGGTATCAATGCAAATAGGAGGACCATAGCTCTATCCACTGGTACCAAAATCATAAGCATGGGGGTGCAAAAAATCTTGGTAAGATATAGGAGTAACAAAGTCAATGGCTGCCATTTTGATATACAATTATACAAGATGGATTGAAAGAATCACTTTTTACTCTAACCAAATCTTAAAATCGTATATACATCTTGACTAGTTAAATGGAGATTGTGTCACCATAATTAAATTTGTATTAAACTACCACTAAAATGGAACTGCTGAAAAGTACAATAAACATGGTAAATGGCGGCCATTTTGAAAAATGGCTGCCAGTCCACATTTCCTGTCTTATCTAGCTGTATCCTTTACAGAGAGTTGTAGGTGTTTAACATGAAGTTTTGACACCAAAACTAGCTTCTTATAGCACATTCACAACTCGAGTTATGATTGAAAATATACCAAAATTGGCAGCCATTTTGAAACCAAGATGGCCGACATCTGCCACGACTGCGGAATTCTCAATCAAAAACTTTTCTTGTCTCTGGGACTATTTAAGGTATCTAATTAGGTGTGATGCTTTAATAATTGAAAGCCACGGGATTCCACAGTCCCTTGACTATTTCGGCCTATATTTTCAAAATGGCTGCCGGCAGCCAGCTTAGAAAAAATAAAAAGCATTAGTGCGGGACCGATAAAACTACCAAAGTAAATGTTGTGAACTTTTAACTTGATTGTGGCATTTTCAATCTGGTGTTCTAGTTCAAACAAATTGACATACAACTAATAAATAAACTACATTCATTGGCACCATATAAGTATAAACAGATGTTTGTTTTCAGGACGCAATCAGAAATTCCGACAAGCCGTAGCTTAGGGGCAGCCATATAACTTTTTCAGCTCACCTAAACTGCAGGCTTTTTCTTATAATCACACATAAATAAAACAATGTGGAGCCATGCACTATGTTCTTACCATAATCATCACATGCTTCAATATTATTTGAATGTTTTCGAATTGTATTAGTAAATGTCTACAATACAAGTTTTGGTGTCTAACTCTTGATTCAGACGATAGAATCACTATGTCTTAAGGAAGAAAAGTCTACTATATTTATGACTTTTTCACAAAGGAGATATTACTAAGCTAACTGGCTTTCACAGTGCATTTTGCTGATATGTTTTGCATATAACATACTGCCCTCATCTCACAAAGGTCAGAGTTCATCATTCAAAAAATAGTCTACAATGGAGTATTTTCTTATACTCTTTGCCATCAGGATTTGATCGTAAAGTTGTATACATTAAATCCATCAATCCTTAGAATAATTAAGGACCAAATCAGCGCCCTTTGGGGTAAACGAACGATTTTATAATAAATGACATACCTGGCAATTTTTTCAAGCACGGACATAAATGGTGTGTTTAATACATAAAACGCCTTGCCAGAGTTGATTTCCGCACTGTATGTATCTTCTTTTGACCGGGCTGTGATCTTTGTGGTTTTAATGAGGCACGAGTCATATGAATTTTCATGTATATATTGCATTTGTTGAATAAGTTAAGGCCATTGTCCGCAGCGCTTAATTTTAAAGATAGTAAACAATCCTTTTGTTTTAAGTTGCTTGCTTTAATTGTCTTTTATGTCTTTTAATATAACAAAAAATAGACATTCAATCCCCTATACATCAATTATAATAAAACGTAAATTTTAACTCGGGGAAGCTGTTTAAAATTAACCATTTGATCTGAGCATATATGCTTGACAAGAAATGCGCAACCACTTTAATATATGCTTCTAAAACAATTTCATGAAAACTTTTTCAACTTTAAGTTAAAAGTAACTTATAGTTGAGCATTTGTCACATTTTCCCAAGGTATTACATGGGGATAAAATACAGTTAAAACGGGGGGAAATAATATTGATTTAGAAGAGAGTCATGGACAGTAAGCGTGCCGGGGGGGGGGGGATTTCCCTTTAAAATTTTTTTTCTTGTCCCCATTTCCACCCAGCTCAGGAAGAAAACAGACAGATTTGGGGCAAAAATTCAACCAAATGTTGGGCTAAAAATCCAGTGATATTGGACCAAATTGGTTAAAATATCCAAATTTTAAAAAAGCTAAAAAACAAAAACAATTCATTTGCACCTCAAATTTCACCTTTGTCCATTCCCTGTTTATCCCAGCGCCACCTCACCTCTGCCTGAATACTTGCAAAGGCAGTCCTTTCAGAGGTAATGACTTCAAAGACCCTTAACTGGTAGCATGACCGCAACCCATTGTCGCTGAAGCCATGCACCAGTAACTGTTGTATACAAAACAGACCCCTAACATCATAGAGATTCAGTACATGGTGGACGAAAACAATTAAAAATGTCGTCACTGAATTATGGACATGAATCGCACTCTGTAGGTGGCGGCTGGGCTAATGCTTTTTCCCTAAAATGTGATGTTTCCAATCCGAGGTGGTCAAGGTTTTGGATGATCTAACCCCATTCCAAACACGACGCAATTTATTCTTCCCCTTCACCTTTTTTCGTTGATTTCTGGCACGTAAGGTTCACAATATTCCCTGTACTGCTAAAAAATCTCCAGCGATACTTCAAGGGGAAACACATAATTGCTGGCTGTTCTGTCGGCCGATTTTTTCTCCATGGCTCATCCCAGTGAAATAATGGTCGCCTCAGTGAGTATGGAAAGCCCGAAGGTCTCTAAATCTCAAAAATCAATTTTAAATATCACAATTAATGTGATTGGGGCTCGTTTTAAATGGGAATTAACTTTAATGCAAAAAAAACAAGCAAAAACAGCGCACACATACATTAACACATAATACAAAAATAAACGCAATGTGCAGGAATACAATAACCATTCCTCCGTTTTCTTTCTTTCGGGTCCGTTTTCATATATTTATATTATTTTATATCATGTTTGATTTTAAATTCTATATCATGTTATTTTTTGTTTTAATGGTGACAATTAAAGGTTAATAAAATTAAATCTGTAATAACCATTTCACTAGGTGTAATGCCAGAATTTGAATGAATAAAAGAGACTTTTGTTCCCCTTGAGGACGACCAGGGGTCCGGTCCCGAAACTCCTTCGTAATCCTACGTGCATACTAACTCATGCCTCCAGTGACCATGGTCCAAAGCATCTGTGTAGACTGGTCACGAAAAGGTCTGTTATGTAGGACATACTCCTGTAGTTAGTTAATACTCAACGTTTTGTACGGCACGAGTTTGGGGAAACGGGGCCCCTGGTGAAGTTTTGGGGCATGATGTTGTTCAAAATGGCTGCCGGACGGCCATTTGAAACTATATGGTCATATCTACTAGAGTTTACTCATTAAATTTTGAATTTTCAAAACCATTCCATTGGGATGGAATGTCAGAATTGATTGAAACTACTGACACCCCTCATTTACCTTTGTAACTGATCTGGTGGCCAGAAGATAACAATTTTATGTTTCTAAAAATGGGTGATAGCGCCGTATTTTTGAAAATTAACAGATCATACTAGAGTTTGAAATATTAAGAATTTTAAAGACGCATTCCATTGAGTTGGAAATGTGGGAATTAGTGAAAATGATGTCCGCAATTACCTTTTTAGCTGATATAATTCCTGGAATGTAACATTTTATGTTTTCAGATGCCGCCGGCAGCCATTTAGAAAGTATACGGTCTTCATTAGAGTTTCTCCTGGTTTTAAATTTTCAAAACGCATTCCGGTGGCGTTGAAAATGTCAAATTGAATGATAATGCGATCGACACTGACCTTACTTTGCAGTTAATTTGGTAACCAATTTATGGCCTTTTGGTGTTTTTCATATCTCTGCTGGCAAGCCATTTGAAAATATATGGCCATAATTAGAGTTTGTGAAGTTTCAAATTTAAGAAACCATTTCCAGTGGGTTGGAAATTCAGAATTATATTGAAAAAGACACCGCGTTTGCTTTTTAGGTCTTATATAATTCGCGGATGTTGAGCATGTTATGGATATTTTCAAATGGTCACGGGCGACCATTTTGAAAAAATGGCTGTACCAAGAGTTTGCCGGGGTTTGGAATTTTCCACCAATGGCGCATTGTTTGGAAGTCCTATGGCATATGTAACTCAAACCAGACCTTTACATATTCTCTGACGGAGCAAGGTTACGGTCTGTAGGGGGCAGCTCATGGACTATTGGTAATGAACTGGTGAAGCTATCTCTCACGCTGGAGCTGACTCCTCATTGGCTAAATGGCGATGCCTCAACAGATGAGAACCAGAACTGGCCTCTATCTAAGGTTTTCACTCCTCCTCCTTGCAGAAGTGGGGATATCTGGAAGCAGATCAGGACAACTACCTGTGGTTGTGGAACAGCACCGCAGACAATGGGGCATCTCTTGGTCTGCCCACTGCTGGAGCAACAATGCACAGACAAGGACCTTGCGGATTCATTAAGCTGCCAGGAAGTTGTACCGCATCTCTGGCTGGTCATAAAATTTGAGAACCACTGTGTTTGGACACGAGAAAGCGAACCCCTGACTTGATTTAGGTCGTCTACAGCGTCTAAACCTTTCGTATTTGCATTTAGCACGTCCCACACTCCTTAGAGCAGAGGCAAGAATATCACACGGTTCGTTCATGGCCCCCGGCCAACCTCTAAGGTTGAACACCTTTGGTAGTTAGTATGGACCCTCTAATATCAATGCCAGGTAGTTAGTGGTCTCAAATTTGTGGTGTCCTTTTCAATAGGAGGGCCATTTAAGAGTAACAAGGGGTCAAACTTTTCAACTACCTGTCAAAACAAGTGGAACAAATCTTCCATATTGTGCGTCTAGTCTAAGGATTTTCCACACATGTATAGTTTGTACAACTTACACTATTGGTTTTGGAGTTATAGGGAGTAAATGTAAAACGTTCCAATTCAATTTTGTATTTTTAATTAAATTTGTATTTTTACTCTGATTATATTTGAATTACTTGCTAAGTTGTTTTGTTAAATATTTACTTACGCGAGATAGGTCAAAGAAGGTCAATGTCATTGAATTATGTTGCCCATGACCCTAATTTTGCCACATATAACAAAAAATTTGAAAAAAAAATTAAACTTAAACAAAAAAATTTGATGCATTGGTCAGATGCTCAAAACTATTCCCGATTTTGACATATTAAGCTAGATGAGCAATTTGTTTAATTTTTTTAACAAAATTGGAGGCAACTTCTGTTTTTGACCCCCTGTACAAATGGAAATTGTGACCTTTTTTTTACAATTTGGCATTTTTATAAACCGCAATGGTCATAGATGGTATGCAACTAATACATTTTGGAATCATTATGACTAGACGGACAATTTTGGCATACGTTCAACATGATTGGAGATATTTTAAAAGTTTTGACCCCTGTGTAACCTTAAATGGCCGCTTTTGAAAAAATGATACCATAATTGAGACCCATAACACGACACCGCTCCCTCTCCTCCCTTCCTCCCTCTCCGCACCTGATGCTGTTCACCATGTAGCAGCGCCAAACGTCCCTGTTCATCATCAAGTTGGGGGATATCACGATGGATCGTCTGGATACTCAATCACATCAATGTAGTTATAAGGGGCGCCGAGCCCTGTTTGGGTAATAAATAACCCCAACATGTGATGTCTCAGACCACGCTTCATCAACCCGCACGATGACAGTGACGGCAAATATCAGATCGGCGTTGGGCAACAGAAGATGAAATTGGAGGGATATGCTCGCATATATCTGTGGCTTTGGTCATTTTCTCTGACCACTAACTACGCAGTGCATTGATAAGAGGGTCCAATAGAGGGTCTTAGTGGAAATGAAGTACGGGAATTTGTCGGTCGAGACCAGTGGCTGCAGAAGATTATCATTTTCAGCCCATTTTGGTATTTTAATTTTTGTTCATGAAATTTTGTATATGAAAGGGTTGCATGCCTGTTACATATATTTTTCAGTGGTAAATCAGGTATATAATGCATTTTGAACTATTAGTTTTTCCTGCAAGCTTCTTGGGGCTTGCCCCAAACCGCTTCCACCAAACTTGTTTGCAACTAAGTGCTCTCCTCCCTCCCTAGTCTGCTATTTTCGCCATCACCCTTTTCCTTCAAAAACTTCAAAAATCTTCCCTGATAATTATAATTCGCAAGCTGTCATTACCACAGGTTGTATAGAAGGGTAGTTTAAGTTATATTCCCAGCACACATTATTTTCAAATTGAGAGAGTTGAACTATTTCTTGTTGGATTAGGGCAGAAAGTTTGTAGAAAATCAGGTCCCCATAAACTTGGCGTCACGATTATTGTTGTATCAAGGTCAGCAGTTTTCGTGTTTTCACAAAAGAACCGACCAAGTTGAATTTGTAAACTTGATATACTTGGAGAAGTTACAAACTGCTTGCTTAGTAAATATAACAATTGTCATGTACACCCCCTAAACACGAGGTGGTTTATGTAGTAGTCAATTATGGCACACTAACTCCGAAAAAAGGATGGTCAAAAATTGACCATCGAAACGGATAAATTTGAGACCATGGAAGTGATAAAACAAACCTAGAATCTTTCAAAACTGCATGGCAATCTAACATGTTTGATTGATGAATATCTTTAGCTTCCAATTGGTTTGGCTGAAGTCGTATGTGTATGCCATTGTTATCTGATAAAATTGCAAACTGAAACAATTTTGGTGTATCAATACTTCTAAACATTCTCACAGAATAATGTGTCAAAAGTCTAGAAAAAAACAACAATGGGGACATGTAAAAATAGGGGGTAGATTTTGTACGGCCAAACGTAAAAGATGTCTAATGTTTTGAAACTACCGCAACTTAATTCATCATCTGGTCTTGAGATTCCAAACATCTACGGTCATTAGTTCAGGATTATAGGCCCATAACGGGTCCAGTCCATCCTGGAGTAAATTATTTTAAAGTGCTCTCCGATTTTGACGAACTAGTCGCAGATTATTTGTGCTGGCTGGTCATATTCTATAAACAGCAAATGCATATTTGCCCCTGCATTTGATTATGTTTCATAAACACTCTCATGTATAGATGTATCAACGGTGATGCCCCCGTCAATATATCTAAAGGTATTCTTGAACGCATGAATACCCACATTTATTACACAAGATCTCAAGTTCGATAACATCTTCGGTAACGATAGTAGCACGGAATGGGGTGTGCAAACTTTCTAGAACTCAGGGGCATACGCTGGGAACAATAGTCAAACCAAGTTAAGGATTCACCTGTTTCACATATTTAAAGAATTGAAAAAAAATCTCCTATTACTTCTGTGTTTTGGGTTTTTTTTTTTTTTGGTTTTTTTTTTTTAATTTTGTACAGCATGCCATTTTTCCCTATTATTATGATGGCAGTTTTGCTGGTCGGGAGACCAGCACGTATGAGCAAATCCTCGTGTAACTGAATGACTGAATCGTTGGCCGTTATGACAGTTGTTGCTATGCGATCATTTTACGTCTTGACCAATTTCAAAGAAGAAACACCTCTATTAGCCTACCTCTTGAAAGCTTACAGCTGGTCGGGCCGCGTGCGTGTCGCGGCAAGGAAAAAGGATTTTTACGGATACTATAATTCGTTTTACTATTATAAACAATACAAGAAAAGCTCTGCAAATACAAATACAAACCGTCAGTACCAAGCACCCACTTTGAATTGTAGAAACAGAGTATTAAAGTTCTAATTATAGTCGATATGGCATAATGCATAATTGGTCAGGTTGGGCGTTTTATATGGCGTGAATTATTTTGCAACACTTGTCACGGCTGGTCGGATCAGGTCCCAAAACCAGTTCGGCCCAGCGAATTCGGACTCAATATCAATTCGGTCCCAGGCAGTTCGGTCTCACGGCAATCGACCCTCACGGTAACTCGGTCCCATTAGGAAAGCGCGCGTGTTAAACAATAACGTGTGTGAAACCCACTTAAAACCTTGGCGCTCACATTATTCCGAATCATGATCATACTTAATAAGATTTTATTGTGATATAATGTCAAAAACAATCATGAGTAGCATTATATGTAGACGCGGCATCTATGGAAAAAACTTAGCCTCCGTCAATTGGATAATTTTAAGAGGGCGTGTTTTAGTCTATTTTACCATTCGTTGCAAAATTATAATTAACTATTATGCTAAATTAAAATTTAAGCAATTGAAATCTATAATAAAAGAAAACAATTTGTCCATTTGATAAGCAAGTTAGCATTAATTCATCTTTATTGGCACTGTGCCTTATTGAAAAGGAACGCGACGGTATATACAGTATGAATTTCGTGTCGAATGCAAAAACATAATTATATTTGTCATGTTCATTTGTGTGAATCAATAATGTAACATATACAATTAGGAATAGTATTTATTGGCGTTTTGTTGTACACTTTAACAGTCCGTGGCATACGCGAGGCGGCTTCACCAACAATGAGGAAAGCATAAAACATGACACGAAATAATTTATATTGAAACAAATAACTTTAACATCTTTGGGTTGGTAAAATGATGGTCCCGTATTTTATTGTGTACGACAACTACATGTTATTCAGGTATGACATTTAACATACATCGATCACCCAAATTAGTACTGTGACTCTCACGGTTGCTTAGTTGTCCCCTATAGTGGGCTTACTCTAGTCTAGCTGTGAAAGGCCCTGGGAATTCAACGAGCTCAGCATAAGCTAAGCAAATTGGTATTGTAACGCGTATTTTAATACGACTGAAAACATCAGCGGATGATGATAATAAAATCGAAGAAAGTCCCAGGTAAAATTCATTCGGCCATTTCTTTGACCCACTAGCCAATACAAAGAAAATTTTCCTCGATTGGGAGAGCCTCGCAATAGGGGGCCTATTATAAGTTGATAAAACAAAAACCGTGAAAAACACTACATATTCAAATGTACACAAGAATTAGCAGAAAGAAGTAGTAAAGGTCAACGATATCAGCAAATGACAAAATCAGATTAAAATTGCACGTGTGTTTCATTTGGGTCGCGAATGGCATGGGGACGGAATCTGACGGAATATGAAGGCTGATTTTGGTGAATATTTTACTAGAGACCGAAATGACGTGTATTTTCCATTGGGGACCGAATTGGAATGGGACCGAATTGACGTGAGACCGAATTGGACGTACATCGAGAGACCGAATTGCTGGAGGTCCAATTGGCAACGGAACCGAAACGGACTGGGACCAATCAAACGTAAACCGGCTGCAATAATTTACCGCAAGTATTTGTATAGGGTTAAACAATATTCCTTGACTGTCATGTGCGAGTGAAAAAAGGTAATTCATCTTGCGTATTATGTGAGATGAAAGAAGGTAATTCTAAATCTTTTTTCGGCCGTTATCGATACCCTCAAACTTGCTTTTATGGAAGAATTTAGTATTCTCTGCCTACAGGCTAAGAATTCGGCAAACGTTAACGGAATCAACGCGCATGTTAAAGGTGCCAATTTTACAAAGTGGTGGCAGAAAACTAAATTCAAAATCACCATTCTTTTTAAACATATACTTGATCTCTAGTCCAATTGGCAAACCTTTTCGGCAGTAGATCTGATTTATGTAATTTTTTTGGATTGGTTTTTGATCGCATTGTTTTTGATCAAAAAACCTATGCAATGCGAAAAGGTAAACAAACCAAACTAGTAAGTAAATATGATTATAAAATGTTTATGCTTTCTTTCCTGTAAATTTAATACAATTATAAATAAAAATATATAGGCCTATGATTTTTTTTGGGTAGACTAACTCGGCTACCATGTGGGCCAGTCTCTGTGATTGCACAAAGCCATGTGTCAGAAGTTATAAATGGTGTGTAAAAAAGAACTAAACGAATCTAGGAAAAAACAAAGTTGGTTCGCATGAAACTATTAACTACTGCAGAAAGTTCAGACCTTGTTGGTTTACGCAGGCAGGACTTCAGCTAGGCCAAAAAAATTATAATGGCGTAACTTGGACTGACCCTACAATAGGGCTCGACCTCTAACATTTTAAAAAAAAAAAACATAAACAAAGCTCTATTCAAACTGGATGTACATGACTCATGAGTAGCTGCCATCTCGGCTATGTATAGCCTGCAATTGGAGTTCTGTTGGGCATCTAGTGACACTTTATTACCATGTGAAAATTAAGTGTAGCAGAGAGTGCAAAGTGTCAAGTTAGTTTCAAAGACACCCAAAAACAGGCAGACATATTTACGTGCATTTTAAAACGCTTCAAAATGATCTACATATAAGTAACACAAACTTCAAAATCAGTCACGTGCAAAGTGCCCCCTGTTGATGTGACTCCCATCACATATACATTTTCAATAACCGACCAGCTATAATAGCTTAGCTACACTAGTCTGTTGTTTTTTTTTTTTTTTTTTGATTAGACTTTTTGTATGTACGTGTGTGGGTGAATACATTGCATTTGTGTGTTTGGTGGATTTTTATGAGTTGGTTAGGTGGTTTTTGCGTGTTGAGTCTAATGGCTAATATGTGTGTGTGTGTTCTGTGTGTTGTGTGTGTGTGAATGTGTGTGGGTGTGTGTGTATGTGTGTGTGTAGTTTCAAGTGTTTGGGTGGGTTGGTTTTATGGTATTTAAGGCTGGATTGGTTTGTATAATATACGCATACTCTTGTCCAGGTCCCTTTTATATCTTTGCTTTGATGTATTAGTTATTATTTTAATTCTGTCAATATTGTATTTAAATTCTTAATTCTTGTTTTTGTATTTTTTATCCGGTAATGTTCAGAGGGCCCTTATGGAAACCAGTGCTGGTTCACTGTTGAGGCTACCCTCTTTAAAGAAGTCTGAAATAAATAAATAAATAATTTGTCATTTTTAATATGTAAATTAGATGGTAAGCATTAGTACCCCATATGATATGTAGATAGAGCATTGTTGCATTTTGAAACCTCTATACATGCCAAATGGTGAAATGAGGCAAGATTATTTCCCCTGTTCCTTTTGGGACTATATGAAGAATGGTGACCATTTCGAATAGTACGAGCATTCTGAAGCTTTTACCCCATGATTGACCTGGAACTTTATTGGCCTATATCTATAAACCAAAAGATAGGCAAATTTACCTTTTTAATCTTAATGGCCAAATTTGGTATAGATTTCATTACAATTATACCTACTTATTTTTTCCCCTGTACAAACCTTTCCCCTGCAATTCTTGTACCCAGTACTTATACTTCTAGACATTTTGGCGTGGGTTTATTCTCTCATCATTGTTTCTGTTGCAATTATTTTCAGGTCAATCCATTATTGTATTTTCAATTTTCGTGTTTACTATTGATATTAGGGAAAGAAATTGAGGGATATTTTATTTATACAGAAAAAGTGCAGGTTTTATTTGCGGAATCATACGGTAACTATGATTGCATAATTTGGATTCTGATTTACATTGACGCAATGTTCCCGAAACTACCGTAGGTGGCGTATCTGTATCTGCATCTATATGCAGGCGGTGGCGGCCAGCCTCATTCATTATAGGCAACTCACTCAAAAATTTTTAAAAGATATTACGCTATATGAGTACAAACTACAAACCAATTAGGTTGCTTGATGTTGACGTCATGGGGTTCCCCAAGACTCACTACGCACCTCGTCCTCGTTCGTTATTCATACAAAAACATTCAGAAGTAAACCCTTCCAGTTGGAGTTGATTCTTCACTCCAACTGTTTTGGAATAAGACAATATTCCTTAAACATATAAAAATTCAGATTTTTCGTCAAGGTTTCTCGCTTTACATGTTAACCAATGGCGACGTCTGAAAATTGCCGATTTTCTTGCCGCCTCCCTGTCGATATGGTACTGCAACAAACTCCAGCGACGGGATAAGTCTTGGTCAGACGCTTCGCTTGATTATTTCACTACAACTGTTGAAATCATAGCCTGTACTGTTACAAATCCAAACTCGTCTGAGATCTCCACCAACCAACAATGACAGTGCTGTGCTACGGTCTTCATTGTTAATCGGTAACGCAATTGTAAAGACAAGTGACGCTGCACGTGGCAGACGATTTTTCCTGCTCAGCGAGTGTCTTGGACAGTTTGTAATTTTTTTTCTCGAATTTGTGGTGAAAAAGTCTTCGCGGGGCTGTTTTTCCATATACGGGCGACGATGAATTATTCAAGTTTTTAATAGCCAATCAAAGATACGAGTCAATGACGTATGTGATCGAGGTTAATTATTTATTCATAATAATTAATCTCGATCCGTAGAGAACCGTCTTGTGGCTCCCCTGTTAAACTGTCGAGCGACCAAAGTTAAAACTGCGAAG
>JAMKCH010045574.1:0-128014 GCA_023653785.1 Ophioderma brevispina | reverse complement strand
TATAAGTCGCAAAGTGCTGTAGCTTGTTTATCTTTGGATAACTCAGAGGCCACGAAATCGGAAACCAACCCGGCTACACACGGACGAAACTGCTGGCGCGGAGACTACTTGAAATGTCCACTATATGGGGATTAGTACTATACTGTGAATTACTGTCACTGTCAACTTGGAAAACTCTGCTAATAACTTGGAGCAAGATGTTTAAGAAACTCTCTTAATTACTTGGTAGGTAAGAGGTTAGTGATACGCTGACCATCTTCTCTCACCATAGCTTTATATATCCTCTCGAACAATTCTAGAAGGATCTTGTCCTCTCTATATGGAAGCATGTGCGAAATATAGTCCATTACATCATAATTCTGAATTCACCTCCAATGTTCCCACATAGAAGGTTCTGCCCCGCAACCCACACACAGCACTGTGCCTGTTGATACAGTCGGGCCCCAATCTATAGCCAGACACACAACACCTTGAGTATAGGCTAATCTGATCTCCTAGTCTCAGTAAATTCCAGAACATTCTCCGCGGTTCTCTTGAATTCTAATTGCTACATACACACCAGTTATGCACACAAACCAGGTATATCCCTATTGTATACTTAGACTAATTTTAATATTTTATGTGGCTCATTTATGACTTAATCTTGCTAAAAGTGAAATAACTCATTGCTAATTCTTTGGCCCTGTAACAAATAATGTGCAATTCTGCATGGAATTGCAGAGGGCTAGCCCAATTATGAAGAAGGTAAATGCCTTAGAACGGACCATAACCCAGCTATGCTTTGGCTTCAAGCAACCTCGTCTTAAAGTCTACCCAGATTTCGAAATGTCTTTTTGGTAGAATAATACACTAGTCAACTAGAATAAGATAGTAACCTAAACTACACAATTCCGAAATTTTTGAGATGATGGATTTTTCGTTTTGGAATGCATATACATTTATGTGTAGTATTACGTCCGCATAGGAACTGTGTATAACAAAAATCCGGATCCGGAATTTTATAACAAAGTCGCGATTTTCTATATGAAAGAAATTCGAATTTAAGCTAGCAATTTTACACAGTGGTTAGTTTGACAATCATTAATGTACATGCAAAAAACACGGATTTTTTTGGAAATGAGGGCGCCCTCCTCAGGAACGCTAGTCGCCTTAAAGATCAGTGATCCTAATAAAGTTTGTTTTAAGGGTACGATTCTGTAAAGGATATTACACGAGTTACTCTCCATGCGTGGCTGAGAATTGGCTGAGGGGAGTAGCCCCGAAGCCATATCAGCCACGAATGGGAGTTACGAGTGTAATATCCGACTTAACACACATCTGGGACGTCACCCTATTGCTTTTTCGCCATTATTTTGCACGAATGGAGTGTGTTTGAAGTTAGTTGCTCATTAACAAGATAATCAATTACCGAGTGAAGCCGGATAATGTATTCAAAGTTTGTGAGGAATGGTGTGAATAAAGAGTCTTTAAAACGCATACTGGACAAAAAACATTCTTTGATTGTATACTGATGAAGATTAGGTTCAATGATCGCTTTTCACGTCCGCATCAGGCATTTCGTACTGCAGATTTCATTGTATAGGTGCGTGGTTGATGTGCATGTCACAGTTGCTACAGGTGGATATATAATTTGTGTCCAGTTATATTTGATTATCTCATTGACTTCTTACCAGTTGATAATATAGAGTGGATACTGCTATGATGGAATTTACCGGCTAAATTGTGTAAACGAGATCAAGATGTGTACTCAACTATTTACCACGGCCTGTATAGGGTCAAGCAGACACGGGTTGTGATGTAGCTAGCGAATTGCAATCATAAGTGATAATAACCCGTTCTTGGAATACAAGGCTAAATGCACTTTGCAACTGAGGATGCCCTTTATTGTATTATGATCATGATTTCGGTGTTCTAAAGAAATAAACCTGGCATGTGGCTATGCATCCAAATTTCCGATCTTAGGGAGTTATGGATTTTACCGAAGGATGATGATCTGTAAATAGGCTGTATCCATTATAACCCAGATATCCAGTATATGCCGCTGGGTTACAGAATCATAATTCGGGAATTATACTGATCAACTAATGGCTCTATATGGGGACAAGATTTCATCGGAAATTGTGTATTTTTCTCATGGATATGCCAAGCGTAATAGGACCTGGTACAGTGTGAAGGTGAGTGGTATCGTTTGTTCCTATTAGGCCAAAATATCTCGGCTTTTACGCTCGCATACAGGTTTCAAATCGCATTTTAACGCATCGTTTTTAAGGAAGCTTGGTTGTGCCGACTAAAAAATGTCACGGGAAAGGAGTTTATACGTACACCCCTTTTAAAAATTGTAAGGAGACATGTTTTATTTATGACATAAACACGAACACTCTAACCATAAAACCAAAATTTAAAACAAATTGTACATGTAAAACATGAAAAACCTGTGTTAGCAGCATAGCCTTATTGACTTAAAGGTGCAACGAGAGATTTTGAGGCACCCCATATTGGTCTTAATAGTAAATTTCATTAGATTAGATATTTGCCCTGTATTTCGCTACAGAACTGCTTAAAAGAGGAAAAAAGAGGATTTTGATTTGCTTATATTTCCATGTAAACCCTAAGCTGAATGTTGTATTTGCTCCTATACGGAAATTAGCAATTTAACAATTTTTGTACAAAGAACCTATTTTCAGCTTGAATTTTATATGGGGATATTTTGATGGAAACCTACATTTTAGGGAAAAAATCAGTTCTGTCGATTTTTTAAGGAAACCTATGTGAAAGCTCTAGTTGCACCTGTTAAATTGCTCCATGAGAGAATGCTTTGATTTTGCTGTCGTGCACGACAGAAAAATCACAAAGCATACGAAATTATCTTATACATAAAGACAGTGTATTCAGCTTAATTTTCATTCTGTGTGATCGAATTATGTTGATAGGCATTCAAATAATGCAAAAAACTCAGGTTCGAAAAAATGGGGCGCTGCTTCTGAGAAATGTCCCTATGTCTTTTAAAATGAAAAAAAAAAATGAAATTTTACGTCGCATAATTTTCTATGAAACAAACTGAAATTCGGCATATACTTTACACAACTGTCACGTAGAAAATACCTATGATTATGAATCAATAAACAGGAAACACACATTAAATAACATATAAAGAAAACGCACAAAAGATACAAGGAACCAGCAAAGTTTCGGGTAGATTTTGGACAAATTAAAAAACAATACTGAACAAAAATATTTCTAGGCTAAGTACACGATAAAACAAAATTTTTAAAGGATAATGAAATAAACTTAGATCACCCATGGCAGACATATAAATCATAAGTTCAATTTCAAAAAATACTACTCAAACACAAAGAATTTATTAGTTGTTATTGAAAAAATGTATGAAATATCAAGTCATACAAAATAATAAAATTTTTTTTTTTTTTTTTTTTTTTAATTAGTTTAAAACTAAAAAAAAATAAACACAACACACAAAACTAAAAACGGAACGAACCAAAAATTGTAATCGTTGTAGGGGTACGATATCGTATTTTCATGTGATTTTTATCAAACGCAATATATTTCTAAATTGTGCCCATATTGTAATTACCTGCTTTGTATTGTTTTCCTGCATTGTTTGCGCGAATGGAGCGATGTATCCAATAACACGCCATCGTAAAAATCGGCGAAACGCAGCGCTTTCTGAGTTACGAATGGCGTGTTATTGTTACTTTCGCTCCTTTCGTGCAAAAATAATGGAGCGAAAACAATAGGGGTGACGTCACAGATGGTGTGTTAATATAATAAAACAGCTGTATTCCCAGTGGATAATAGAGCGATTGGAGATTCATCTAACTGATTAAGGGGGAGTCCCTCCTTCTGTCATACAAATAATACCAATTTGGAAGCAGTTGCTGTTAAATGATTACTCTCACCCCACAATAACTGTTTGTTCTGTTACATTCATCTAAAAATTAGGTTTAATGAAGATGATGAATTGGTGGTCAACTTCCTTCTCCCTTCCTTTAGGTAGGTGACTTCAATGCCAATAGTGAACTTTGGGGTTGTAAGGATACCAATCGTTGGGTGTCATTGTAGAATCTTTTTTGGAGAAATCAGATTCTTGTATTTTGAATGATGGATCAAGTACTTATATCCATACTGCGGACTGCGAACTCCATCAGTATTGACTATTAATGTTCCCCTACTATTTTTTATGGACCTCTGGTGGGGAGTTCATGATGATCAGTGTGTAGTGATCATTTCCAATCTTAATAGATATTAGATAAGCCAATGCCTGAAGAGCGAGTTCCTAAATGTCAAATCATAAGGCCCAACTGGCCAGAGTTTAAACGATAGCTGTTTAGCTTTAATTATAGGCAAGCTTTTGTTAACCAGTGAAGATCCTCTTTCTTCATTCACGAAATTTGATCGATAAGTCGTAGTGATTGTCGCAAAGGTGCGTTACATGTTTTTAAAAAATCGGACAACAAAGAACAACTTAAGAAAATATAAAAGAGCCCGTGCTGGCTCGTCGCATATTGAAAAAAGTAACGGGAGTCTTGGAGGCAATATGTACCCAAGTTAAATTCTAGAACACTGTAAAAGCTTGGGAGATGGTTAGGAAAAATTAGTGGGCAACAGTTGAATAATATCACTTTTCATCTTGATTAAATCTGATGTAGTAAATGTACAGAAGCTCAAGGATATTGCAATGATTGCAGATGAATTTGAACACAATTCTTCAAGTAATCATTATACTCAGACAGTTCAAAGATTTAAAAAATCTGCTGAAAAACAGAAATTAGATTTTTATCCAATAATGCAGAGGAGTATAATAGTCATTTAGATGTTAGAGATTAATTGACTCTCTTAGTAAAAGTCATGATACTGCCTACTGGACAAGATGAAATCCAGTATCAATTCGTTAAGATCTTCCACAAGAATCCCTTTTGTATTGCTTGATATTTTCACTAATATATGGGGTCTGGGTTGTTCCCAAATGTTTGGCGTGAAGCTACAAATTATCCTGTTCCGAAGCCAGGGAAAGAGGCGACCAGGCAACAAATTATCGTCCAATCTCCCGACCAAGCTGTTTTTTTTCATGTAAGGACCATGGAAAGGATGATAATGTCGTCTTGTTTGGTTCTTGGAAAGTAATTGGACTGATATCTACGTGTCAAAGTGGTTTCGGAAGGGCCGTATCATGGTAGTATATTGACAAACTTGTTCGTCTTGAATCTTGTATTCGTGATGGTTTTGTAGAGGACATCATGTTTGTTGTGGTGGGTATTCTTTGATCATAGAGAAGGCCTATGTACTACTGGAAAATGGTATTTTGAAGGCTTTGTATTAATTTCGGACTAAGAGGTAAAATGCTTTGTTTATTAAGAATTGTTGACCGATCGTGTTTTTAGGGTTCGTTTGGGAACAGTCTTATCAGAAATTCATAATCAAGAGATGGGTGTGCCACAGGGTGTCTTCCTGTCTGTATCTATTTCTTTTGACAAAAATTATAGTATGCCAATGAGAATGCCAGGAATGGAGAAGGTATTGTGTAGATGATTCGCATATTCCTATTCTCATCACATATGGCTTTCTATAGAAAGACAAAATGCAAAAAGGTCCTGAATAAGATTCAACAGTGGGCTAATGAAAATGGTTTCCGTTTCTTAAAATAAAACTGTGTATGCATTTTGCAACAAAAGGACGTTTCACTGACCCAGAATTAAAATTGAAAGGTTCTCCTATTCCTGTCGTTTCACAGACTAAATCTGGGCTTAAATTTGACAGTAATTGAAATTCAAAGCTCATATTGACTATATGCGGAAGAGATGTCAAAAAGGTCTGAATCTATTAAAGTAGTCTAAGAGGACTGGGGTGCAGATCGCTCAGTTTGCTTCGCCTTTATAGTTCAATTGTGAGAGCAAAATTGGATTATGGTTGCATTGTTTATAGTTCTGCTCGTCATATTTGAAAAAGCTTGGACCTATTCAGAATCAAGGTCTTAGATTATGCTTGGGTGCTTTTCGTACCTCTCCTATGCGAAGTTTATATGTCGAGCTAATGACCTCCATTAATCTTAGAGGGAAAAATTAGCTCTTGTCAATATGGCTCTAAAACTTAAAAGTAATGATGAATCTCCCAACACATGAAGCACCTTTTCGCCAAATTACAAACTTATATACTAGTAAAACTAATGCTATTCCTCTTTTGGAATCCGTATAAAGAGGGATTTTCAAGGTGTGTCCTAATGCTGATCATGCTTCATTTTGATTTAGATTAAGTCCTCCTTGGATAAATGTTGAGCTTATATTGACCTAACTTTATCTCAATATAGGCTCAAATTTATCCAAGGAGACTAATAGGCAAATCAAATGAAGCATGTATATCAGCATTAGGACAACACCTGTGAAAAAACCTCTTTTATACGGATTCAAAAAGAGAATAGCATTAGGTTTAATAGTATAGAAGTTGGTAAATCTAGGCGAAAAGGTGCTATCATGGGTGGGATATCAGCATTACTTTTGAGTTTTAGAGCATATTGAAGAGCTAATTTTCCCATCTTAGATGTAATGGAGGTTCATTAGCTTCGGACATATAAGCTCTGATAGGAGACGGTACGAAAGCACCCAAGCATAATCGAAGACCTTGATTCGAATAGGTTCAAGCTTTTCAAATATGATTTACGAGCAGAACTATAAACAATGCAACCATAATCAATTTTGATCTCACAAGGATCTATAAGGACGCAAACTGAGCGATCTGCACCCAGTCCATCTTAGAGTAGAACTACTTTTAATAGATCAGACCTTTTGACATTATCTTCCGCAAATAGTCAATATGAGCTTTGAAGTTCAATTACTGTCAAATAATTAAGCCAAGAATTAGTTGTGGAAAACGACAGGAATAGAGAACCATTCAATTTTAGTTCTGGGTCAAGGTGAAGACGTATTTTGTGGCAAAAAATGCATACAAAACATTTTTTTAGCGAAACGGAAAAACCATTTTCTTGCCACTGTTGAATACTTCTTCAGGCCATTTTGCATTTGTCTTCTATAGAAGCCATATTTGATGAATATAGGAAATAGAGAAATCATATACAAACAATGACCTCTCCATTTCCTGCTTGACCACTTTGGCACATACTAGTAATTTTCAAAAGAAATAGTAACCGAGAGAATACTACCCTGTTGAACACCCATCTCTTGATTATGAATTCTGATAAGACTGTCCCAAACGAACCCTAAAAACACCGGATCTGTCAAAAAATTCTTTATAAACAAAGGCATTTTACCTCTTAGTCATAAATTCTACAAACCTTCAAAATTACCATATTTCCAGTAGTTAACAAGGCCGTCTCTACATCAACAATTACGCATAAAATATGTGGCTCAGCATTCACCAAAACCACTCATTCACAACTCATTTTACGATTTGGATGCAATACGATCTTGGTCAGGAATTTCATGTTGGGCAGTGGCATCCTAGGGCTTACTTGTTCCAGAAAGGTGGGATGAAAATAGCATTGGAATTCTACAAAAACCCCATCATTCGTATTCACACCAGATGTACAATTCTCCATATCCCCATGGGACCAGGTTCCCAAACTAGATATTACGAGTCGCGTGCACGACGGATTGGATCTCCAAATCTTGCCCAATTATGGGATCTCATCTTGCAAAATTTAAAAACTCCAAACAATCGGTGTAGGTTCTTTCCATGTTAGGAGCAACTTTTAAAATCGGCTATTTCACAGGGAAAATCTTGAAAAGCACCAAAAAAAAAAAATTGCCCATGTATTAAATTTTTAAGTTTTGGTAAATAGCTTTTACACCTAAATTTAAAATGGTTATTTAAGGACTTCCATATACGATCTGGTCCGGGCATGAGAATAAAATGCCTGAAACTTGTCAACTGCTGCCTAGGAACATCTCGGCAGGAGACCTGTCAGTAAGCCCGGGCACAATAAATGGCCTCTCAGCAATCCTGTGTAGAAATTGTAATGAGGTCATCAACCTTCATAAATCGTGGATGACAAGCCACTGCCTTGTTTACCATTAGACCAAATCCAAGACTAGTTGTACAACACAAACTACTCTCACACACTCACTCCTCTAGATTATTTCAGTACCGTTTTCCATAAGCTTTCAAACTTGGCTACACATTAAAATCAGATCACCATTAAAAATTGTCATTTAATTTACTTATCAGACTAAGCGAATATTCTGGTTCAAGAATGTCATTACTGTAGATATAAAATAGCCATTTCAAATGACCTGATATTGATTTTGTGAAAATTCAAAATCCTACAAACTTCATTAACGTGTCAAAAATACTGAGAACATTTCTGTATTACAAAAAGCTGTAGTAGAAAACTTGTTTGCAAAATTTTGGTTTCAAAACGTGGTAGAAAACAATTGCACAGACATTGCATTATTGCCATACATTAAAAGTACTAGTGATGGTGAGATGGAAAAATCTGAACTGTCCGCAAATTCCACGAACTTGGGACAATGTGTAAAGCCGCACTTTGAAATACAAATTAGGCCTGGTTATGCTTTTTATTCCTAATTAGGAGCTGCGCAAACTGTTGAATTTACTTTGCCGACAAACACTGATGAAATATATTAACACATGATTCAAATACGAATTCATTTGTCTTGTAAATTCTGAAGAGTAGTCCAGTACATGGAAAATATACTCAACAGTTTGCACTCAAATGCTCATTTTATAGATACCATATGCATCTTTAATCACGATTACAAGTATTACACTAGTCGCAAATAGCGAGTACAGCTTTTACTCTTTCAGAGTTGTCCTAATCCACTGTCAAATGTCCAAAGCTGCATGCAGAGGGCGCACATCGCTGAATTCACCTAGAAACGCTGTAGATGGGCGTCAATCGCGTCATCCTCTCATAGAGTTGGTGGATTGGTTAAGGCTTGTGTCAGCGAGACATTGCTGTACCTGCAAGAGATGGGGAGGAACTATGTTAGTTTAAAAACTAGAGTATTAGAGTTCAACGACAACTCACAAAATTGTGTTGTATCGTGTCATTACGTTATGTCATTACGTTTAAAAAAACATCAAACATACATCACAATACTAATCCCAAGCTTTTTTAAAAGGAGTTCTAGAATTTAACTGGATACATATTGCATCAGACTCCCGTTTACTTTTTTTTATTGCGACGGCCTTAGCCCAGGGTCTCTTTGAAATTTTCTTAAGTGTTCTTTGTTGTCTATTTTTAAACACTGTAACACAACTTTTGCGACAATACAATAGCGATTTACATCACATTAAACCATGGCTTGTGTTTACTATTATAACGTTTTGGACGACTTGGGAATTGACTTATTGGCTATATCGATCAAAATGGTCAGTGAATGAAGACAGAGGATCTCCCATGTTACCAAACGCTCTCCTATAATTAGCTAACCAGCTACGTTCCACTCGTGGCCAATTGGCCTTATGAAGTTGTCATTTAGACTCGCTCTTCCAGCTTCACATTGGCTTATTAATATCTATTACAGTTGGAAAATGGTCACTACCACACTCACCACACCGATCATCATTAAACTCCCACAAGGTCCATAAAAATATTAGGGGAACAAATTGATAACTCCATAGCTGATGGAGTTTTCCAATCGCGTATGGGATTTTAAAGTACTAGACTCCATCATTTCAATCCAAGAATCTGATTTCTCCAAATAAGATTCTACAATGACGCCCAACCGATTGTATCCTTAACGACCCCAAAGTTCACTCATGCATTGAAGTCACTACCAAAAGGAAGGGAGAAGGGAGGTTGACAAACCAATTCATCAATTTCATCTCTAACCTAATTTATATTTAGAATGACTGTAACCAAACAGTTGTTGTGCGGTGAAGAGTAACATTTCACAGCAACTGCTTTCCAAATTGTATTGTTGGTAATGACGAATTGGGGCTCCACCCTTAATCAGTATAGATTACCCTCCATAGCTCGATTCCACAACTGGGGTACGCCGTTTTATGCTAAGAATTCGTACCGCTTAAACACCTTTATAGAATCAATGTCTTTAAGACGAGTTTCTTGAGACAATAGATGGTTATGGCAGTTATAATCATTTACTTCTTCCTAATTGGTCTAAGCCCTCTGCAATTTCATTGCAGAATTGCACTTTATTAAAATGTCACTTTTTACCAGATTAGGAGGACCTCTTCCTACCATCACTTCAGTGTTTCGGGACAAAAAGTCCATGCCCGCCTCATCACCTCAAAAGGGCAATCAAACTTGATATAACTGAAAGGTATCCGTTGATCCCTTTGAAATTCTGTAATGAAAGAATGTTAGTATTACCACCTACGCGATTCTTTGACGAGTCAAATTAGGTTTAGGGTTTTGGATTACCTAGTTTCTTTTTTGGCGTGGAGAGAACTCGGTGAACCTTATCCAATTTTGCCTTCCTTCCTCCAGTTTTTTTATTTTTGGTAGTTCTTTTCTGCAGATCTACTACTCTTCTGAGTTTTTAGTAGATGCCTGACATTCTGATCACCTTATAGAATGAACTTGATTGTTTCTTTACAGGATCTCTAGAAAAACTACGAGATCTACAAGGCAAGTCCTCTTATTTTGGGCAATTTCTTATCACTTGTCTTTTTTCCTTAATTCCACTTTTGTAAATACTGTGATGGTCAAAATCATTATGAGGCCCAACAAGATCTGTTTGGGAAATGAAATGTCCGAAGTAATTGATTTTTTGCCCACTTTTCCACAACTCAGCATAACTTTTTTTGATCAGGTACCTGAGAACGAAGAGTATCCTCGGCCTTTTTATAAGTCATGTTCCCCACTCTCACTTGATTTTTGGATTTCTTTTTCTTCTAACCATTTAGGATTGATCAGAATTTGCTGAGTGATTACCACTGCATTCACACATGTAGCGGTTCTTACAATTTGGATCTTGTGGCCCTCCTTTGGCCACACTTCACAAACTTCGGACCTTCTACTACGTTCTTCAGTGGCCAAACGTTTACCATTAAACAGTCTTGTAAGGGCTAGGGATGTAATCCTATACTTGCACCTGAAGGTAACCCACCTTTACTGACTTGGGTAAAAATAGCGCATTAAAAAAGGCAAGTATAAACGTACCCGTACTGAATTTTTTTACCGTCTCTTGTAATCATAATTCTATCAAATGGGGCGACATTGAGATGGCAAACCCCTCACATTTCATAATCAGAACAATTACTTAATACTTCAAGTGGCATTTAATTACACCCTTCTAAGAATTAGAGTTTATGAGGAGTAACTTGGTCAGCAGGTAGTCCATTTTGAAAGGTTATCCCACTGAACTCAGGTCGACCTCCACCAAAATATCCCCAGACCTCAGTTTCTTAATATTTCTCACATTGCCAGCAATGCAATCAATACACCTTGCTTTACAGCACAAGGGAACATTTTTGATAGGGTTGTTTATCAGTGGCTACAATCACTAAAAAGTGAGGCCATAATCATCAACTACAGGATACGGATCACAATCTCTTACGTTTACAGGATTTTTGTCAAGGTTTGTTGGTGAGAATTCATAAGAAAAGTATGAGATTCCTCTGTTCAGCGCTCCCCACCCACCACGGAGCCCAACAGGGGACCAATAACATGTACGTGGCAATCATCACTTACTTATGCCAAGGATACCCAGGAGATATACTCAAGGAAACAAAAAAAAAAGGCTTCCCTCAATTGACCTGTTTTAGGCCGCGCCTGCTAAAGGCCAGAAAGCATTACTTACAAGGTCATATACCCAATATGTCTCCAATAAACAATCATCAGCAAAATGAGTCTTTAGAGGCAAGACGCCCCCAGCCGGTTGGTTGAATACAGGACTAAAACCTCGCGTCTAGCTAATTTGAGGCCAATCGTGTAATTGATCCCTGCACCGCAGCACAGCTTAGCCTCAACTGCCCGTATCCTCTCCTCACACGAGTTGCAACTCACGGCAAACAAGTTGTCCCTTTTATAGTCGCCTTTTTTACCATGCCAGGGAACACCTCGGGCCCATTCTTAACCCCGACAAACCCCGAACCCGCAGGTAATTTAAACATACAAAACACATCCTATACCAAAATCCCCCCCTGTTAGGACAGTTCAAATCAAGCTTAAACCTCCATGATTTAAAAAAAAAAACCATGGTTTATTTTAAGCTATCATAAACAGAATTAAACTGGTTAGCATGTCATAATCTAACAATTAAAAAAACAAAACAAAACCACAAAAAAACTCCCATTTACTATATAATTCATAATTAAAAAACAATCTCAGATGATCTAAAACAGTTTCACGGCATATACAAAGTTCAATATCATGTTGGAGCTAGTAGTCTGGTTTTATTGGACGAGATGTCCCATTTAGTCGCCTCTTATGACATGCAGGGAAACACAGCGGGTCAATTCTTCACCCTGAACGCGCAGGGGGCCCCTTTTAGTCGCCTCTTACAACACGCAGGGAAACGCATCGGGCCAATTCTTAACCCCGAACCCGCAGAGGGAGTTTAAAAACTAGAATCATGAACCAAAACCCCAATGTCTTCAATCTGCAATTTCTTGCTTGTGAAAGCAGTGCAAAAACACTGCTGTACAGTTTGTGCATCACCTTCATTGCAGTCCATATTTACGGCAACTCAAGTAGTGATGTGACAAAATGCGATGTAATTGTTCAATTCTTTTAGCAGAATCTTCCGGTTTGTTTTGACACTTGTAAAGGTTTTTACGTTAATTGCTTTGGCTTATGTGGGTGATCGGACAAATGGCTTTGTGCACCTTAAAAAATTAATACTTTAGGAGATTGGTTATAAGATGGCTATAAGATGGTTGTAAGGAGGAACTATTGACAGCAGCATGTTTGTCACAAAAGTTTGGTGCATGTATGCAGAAGACAGGTCAGGCTAAAAAACTTCAGATTTACCCATACGAGGTGCAGCAAAACCATACAAAATCTATTGATGGAACTAAATTTGCCACAAAACAGAATGGGTGATAGGTGATTTTTCTAATGAAATATTGTAGCCTTAAGGCACATTTTCCAGTGATGTAAAAATGTTTGGACTGGAGGCCAAATGTTAAATTTTAATACAAATGTTTGTAAAATTATATTCCTACTACATGTAGACCATTTTATGGGCAAGATGGGTTGCCAGTGTCTTTATTATTCAGATTTCAGTCAAATCCCAGAGTGAGTGAGTGAGTATTAAGTTTAACGACAACACCACAATTGTGTTATATCGTGTCATTACATTTAAAAAAACATTAAACCTTTATTAACATACACCACGATAAATTCCATTCATAACATTTTTAAAAAGTTAAAAATATTTAAATAATCAGCCTCCTTCAGGAAATTAATCGCCTGAAGTAATATTATACCAAATTTAGACTTATCTGAGCATACTTTAATAGATTTTAACCACTCTTCTACCGCTCTCCTTGAAGCTCCAGGAGCTTTTAATCGCTTATTTCAAAAGACGATACACTGCAGAAAGGTCTGTTCGTAAGTCTCTGCACTATGCACTGCCAATATCAAACTTTCTGCTACAACTCAAACTTGCTGCAAATCTAGTTAAAATGAATTAACTGCAGAACTGCACTAAATTATGTTGGACTATGCAACGCAGAAGCAGCGACATATGAACTTTAACCTTAAACGTGGGCAAAGTCTTTAAATTCAAGATTGCAATTTCTTGGGTTTTCAAGAATCTAAATGACTAACATAGGCTAGAGTACACCCATACCCACTTTTGTCCTTCTCATGACTTACTTGGCAGCCTTGTACTTTTCCCTGACTGCTTGTTGCGATGCTGTTGGTGCACTGACAAAGATCTTGTGCATGTCTTGTACGCATGGCAGGACGTCTTCTAGTTGGTAACCGGTGTAGCGTGACAATGTTGCTGTCTGCAAACAAATTGAGTTAAAACATGCTTCATCAGGCACTGTACAGCAACTGGAATGTTTCCAAGTCTTGACATGTGTTTATTTAAGTACAGTATAGACACGTTTCAATGCATCATGGGATTGATTCAAAACATCCTGATTTTGACCATTGCACAATAGGCAGTCAATGCTCGTTTCGTATCATGACATCCCATGGTTTTGTTTCACATTTTCATGCATTTCTTTATCTGGAAAGAAACATTGCCTCCAAATCAAATTTCCCAGGAAACCTCAAAAAGTGCTTCCTAGATTACAAATTTTTTACCCACAGTGCCCCTAGTAAATGGCACATAACTTTCACATCTTCCAAATAAATGTGTATACAAGGGTCCAAGCTGCAGATGTATGGAAGTACCAACACCACTGCACTGACAAAAATGAAACGAATGTTTAAATATGTCTAAAATTTTTAAAGTCAAAACCGGTAAAATGCTATAACATACCCAGCACTGTTGATGTAGTGTATGCATTGCAAGGCAAACAGCTGAAGCTGCTACAGTGGATGGAAGATACTTCATGAAGTCGTTCTCTTGTAGTGTTAACTCTGCTAAGTACTGTGGGAAGAAAAATAGTCAAAGGGTGTATTTTTTTCTTAGTTTACCACCACCCTGACTGCTATTTTTGATACCATTAAGCGGTAGATGTTGGCATGCATATAAGACTTATATGTAGTAGCACTAGTCTTAGGATTAAGTCATGATTAATTACCGCAGGGGTTATCAAGTATCTGCCCGCACGCCAAATGAGATGGTGTTTCGGGCTCGTTGGTGGGTCAGATTTTGCTTATGGGATGCCAGTTGAGAACCCTTGCTGTAGGGAACAAAGCACCTGCATCAGAAAGATTGATGTAGAGACTTGACACTAACCTCACACAATATACTTACGGTACCACTTGTCTACAAGATGCTTCCGATTGACAATGGCAAGGTCTAGCAAATGGAATATGTAGTACACTGCCAACTTCTCAAGATTCTACTCAAATCCAGACTAGCACAAAGTGGAAGATTTTTTTAGTGCAATATCATGGAAACTTAAGAGGCAAAAATTGTGAATGCCGATACATTAATGGATGGGGTGTGAATGGCCTTGTACATGCTGCTTTAAAAAGGCGACATCAAATACCTCTTCAAGTCTGCATATACAAGGCATGTAAATTGGGACGGCAAACTTACTATTACATTTTTTGACAATCGAGGGATAAGCCGAACTGATTTGAATTGGACCAGATTGGCATCAAAGAATCAAAGTTGCCAATTCATGACATTGAGTGTCTGCTATAATCCCATTCTTTAGCACTGTATTGAGGCGACACCAGAAATTGAAGTCATGAGCATTGCTCAAACCCCTCTATTTCACACCATGGCACCGACTTACCTTTGATAGGTCTTCTGTTCTCTTGTCAGTCTGTGCTGCTTTGAGGAACCTGCCTAGGAAGCAGTTGATGGTTGGCGTGGCAACGTCGAAAGATAGCACCTTAAGGATGAGATGTTCCATTCTTAGCACCTGCTTTACCGTGTAAGTGTCGTCTGTGATGTAGACAAACTCATTCACCTCTGGAGGATAGATTTCTTCAAATTTACTGTAGATGATACAGAGGTGGGACCTTAATGGTTAGCTAACTTAGGGTGCACTTAGGGGTCTTACGCAGGCTACACCCATTGAAGTGGGATTACACCTACCAGTGTTCAATTTAGAGGGGTTTTACATGCAGATGCATATAACATTTGGTCTGTGCATGTAAAATTCTGCCTGTGCAAGCAGATTTGTGTTATTCAGCCATTTTCTGAGAAAAACCCCAGTTGTGCATGTAACTTATTTTCTAAATCGAACACAGACACCTACGATTGACAATGTTCTTTTAACATCCAAATTTGACTTCATAGACCTGCAGCCCCAAAGTAATCAATGAAAAGTGCCTTTACTTGTTCCTCCCAATAACATTTTCCAGCATTGCAAAGCAGACAAAGCTACAAAAAGTGGAATAAGACATTAGCACAATACATGTACAATTTTTGTATTGCCGTTTTTCAAAACCACCCTCAGCACTTAACCATGGGAAGCCCCTTTTCCTTACGTCTATTTAAAGACTAAAAGTTATTGCTTTTACTTTTGGCCTCCGGCGTGCATCTATCGTGTCATCACACAGCAGGGGTATAATAATTTTGTAAAGAGCCGCGCAAGTCCAAATGGACTCTCGCAATATATTTTTGCGCGAGTCCATGGACTCGCACAAATTTCTTGTAGTAGGCCCCTACAGTTTTGCAGGAGTCCCAAAATTGGCTTAAAATCGTACTAGTAAAAGTTCATTACCAATCACTGCACAGGCGACAGCATTATTAGAACGAGGTGCAGAAGAGTTGTTCTACTTAAAATAATGCCGTCACCCGTGTGATGACACAATAGATGCATGGCAAAGGCCAAAAATAATACCTTTATTCTCATTCTTTAACACTTTAGTCAAAATAAGCTAAGTAACAATTCTGAAGTGCTATATTTTTACAACTACCCTGGCTTTTCAAATAAGCTTGTTATCGTGCAGTGCGTATCGCGTTGATGCATACGCACTGTACGATATCATCATCACAGGGCTAAGAACCAATGAAAATGCGTACATCTCACAGTGCTCGCTTTAGAGGGGTTTTATTAACATGTACATAGCACAAATGCATGTAACTTTGGCTCTGTGCATGCAGAATTTTCCCTGTGCATGTAAAATTTTGTATTTTTCAGGCCATTTTAAGGAAAAATCAGGGGTTGTGCATGTAAATTTTATTTTCTAAATCGAGCCCTGAATCTCAAATGTTTAACCAGCTACATTGCAGCATTGAAACTTGCGGCACCTGCTTGAAAATGCTTGGAAATAATTTACAAAGTTTTCATTCTGCAAACAGGCAATCTAAAGAAATGAACATCAGGAAGGGCCTGACTGCCAAGGGCAACAAATTGGTCATCTCCGAGCATGTGTGGAATACCACTAACATTGACGGACAGACTAAAATTCTGGCAGGAACACATTATAATTCGACTGAAGTTAAATGAAACTCGTGGAAGCTTTTACATCAAGGTCCTGCCCCTAACCACTTCCACAGGGAGAAAGGAGTGGAAAAATTCCTTCTGAAATGGGGGACTAACTCAAAGGAATGCCTCTCGGCCAATGAACCGGAAACTGAATTATTGGGGTATCCTTTGATCATCCCTTATATGGTATTTGTTTTCTCCTCTCCCCTTGTTTACACCTGGTATAAAGGTGGAGCATATGATGTATAGTTCAATAACATTTGAAAGTTTTGGGAAATTTCAATCCATTTGTAAATCAAGGATAGACACACCAACATATGTTTATTCTTGAGTGCAAGCTAAGATACAAAGAAACTTTGCCTGGGTGCAAAACCCATAGGTACCTACTGTATTCAGCTTGCAAGAAATCCATTTTGTTAACCTATAATTTTCATACCTTGGTTTTGGGGTTGACAAATCGTGATCGGTGCTTTGAACATTTTTAAATGTTATCCCGTTACAAATTGCTTAATTCTCCCTGCACAGCGAGGGCTTGAAATTACTACCTGAATTCCGGAAATGGACTTAGATGGAATTTCCTAAAATGAAGATTAAGCTTTCCAAGCTTGCATTGATATGGATGATGGCACACTTGCATTAGAGACTAAGCTTTCAATTTGTTGTGATTTGGAAAGACCAAATTGTTGCTGTACATTTTTTTACATGATAGAAGCTTTGGTACATGACTTTTGTACCAAGTCCAGGATTAATCTGTTATTTAAGACAAGTTTCAAAACATTCTCAATAGTAACACCCACCAAATCCAATAACCTGAATTTGGTTAACATTTGAACATGCTACTTACGATGCTAAGACCATGGTAGCTGTGCCTACAAGTTGTAACTTGGGGACCCAACACAAACAACAACACGCCTCATTCTTGATAGAAACCTAAACCAAACCTCTATGTAGGATACTGCTAGGTATAGGAGGGTTTCGTTGGTAAATCTGTTCTTCCGACAACCTCTAACAACCAGTCGACAAGAATGCAACGCATGCTGGCTGTGATATCTGGGCTGCTTCCTCATGTAGCCTGTTGGGTCTGGTTCTTAGCCTGGGGGAAAAAATCCGTGAATCACACATTGGAAAATAGGACTCTGCAACTTGCAGGATTCTCAAACACCCCATTCCCCCTCAATGGACAAGGGGCGAGTCTAAAGATTTGTCTAAACTCAACTCATTTTCCTATTTTTTTTTAAGGATCATTCCCGTTTTTTTGATCTAGATTGTTTTGCGAAAGCCAATCTGTTCCGAAGGGCAAATTTTTCGATAGTATAACACTAGTGTCATTTTGCAGGCTCAACAAGTTTTCTTACCATTAAAGGTTTCCAACCTTAATACTTAAAAGAACATGTCTGTCATGAAATTTCCTTTCCTAAATTGTAATTCAAGCCTATTTACAGTAACTATAATCTTATTTAATTCTGGGACTAACAACCAAAAACAAACCGCGTATCCTTACCTCTGAAGCGTATGTTCCAATGCCCCTTGACACGGCAATATAGCGTGTTTATGCATGGCGCCGCAGGGCGTAGTCCGTGTTGAAGTTGAATGCATGAACGCTTGTATCCAAGCTGTGCGATACGATGTTCCCAGAATTAAATCCAATTATAGGCAAGTAGGATTGGCAGTATCTGATATTCATTATTTTTAACATGTTTAGAATAGCCTCAAACGATTAGAAACTGCATAAAATTGCCTTTGGCGACCTGACCCTTTCATCAAAATTCAAATAATCATCTGCACTTTGAGCAATACACACTATCAGTGAAGCAAGTTCCTGGGCGTGAGCGGGCGTAAGACTACTGGAATAAAATGAAAGAATGATGAATACGGGTGCGATGCGGGATACGAGGGGAGAGTAAAGAAGGGGAAACGAAACGTGCGGGCATTATAGTGGTAGGGAAGGGGACGAAGAGTATGAATGGAGGGCCGGTCGGGGTGAGGATGAAAAAAAGCCAAACGGGACAAAAGTAGGTGGACGAAATGGCGGAGAAGGTAACATCACTAATATGCTCGCGTAGCATTCACAAGACATCGTTTGGCCAGTGACTCAATGTTAAAGCAAAAGTTAGCAACAATGGCTGCGCACCAGCAGTTTGCGTGTCATGGCCTCAGTAGGATACTTATTGGTGTCATGTTGTGATAACATTTTAAGAAGGTCTATGGAATCAAATTTAAAGACTCCTCAAAGCCGATCGTGACCGAAATTGACCTACATGTAGTACCAAGGATGCCCAAGGTACCTTTATATGTGAGTGCGATTGGCCAATTCTAAAGGTCGTAACAACAGTTTCCTCCCGCTGCATCTATGCTCTGTAAATACCCAATGTGATCGACGCAGGGCCGGCGACTCAGCTTAGAGTGATTTCAGTCATATAGAATGATGCATGACGCCATTTTTTTTCCTACATGTACCAATGTGGCCGATTTGTTACCATGATGAATCTGGCTTCACAGAAATAAAGTGGGCATGCCCTACGGCGACCAGGTGCAATGCAGTTTAATTCCCGGGGGTAAAGTCTGATTCATAAGCCCCACACAGATGACCACAAATTTGTAATGCCCCAATCGACAATATTTTTATCTAGTGGGATATAATGGAATTTGTATATTTGAACACTACCGTTTATGGAACACAAATTCAGCCTCAACAGAATTAACTACTCCCATGGGAATTGGTGACAATACTGAATTCAACCCTATATTTTCAATAGTGGTCAAAAAATTCCAAATAGGAAAAATAGTCACCACACACATTGCCCAGCAATTACAAACATTGTTCTATCTACTAAGCACTCCACTTCCATTGTTAAAAATGGAAAGCGCCAGGCGGGGCTATTCCTCATGAAAATACCTCTGCTTCTCTTAGGTACTTGAAGATATCGCAATCATACTCGGGTACCGCCGCTCACAATGACCTCATCTCGGGCCTGTGTCGATCTCAATCACTTCTGGTTCTGTTTGATTGCAGGAAATATCAGCCCATATGGAGAATCTGTTATTCAGCAAACATGATCAGTTAATATATGGACTGCAGTGTGTAGAAAGTTATGCATCAACACTCCTTCCTAGAAACTTGAAATTGATGACATTCACTGCAATAATTATAACCAGACACAACTCAACTCATGATTCCCTTTGTTGCATGGATACTTTGTATTCTGCCACCACTTTAAATTGAGATTTATTCAGTTAACGTTGCCAAATTTAGTTGTATCTGAATACTAATTTGTTTGGGGTGTTTCGCCAAAAACTAACTACTTGCCCCTAATTTTGCCATATCTGAAACCACATCACCGTCAATCCTATGTAAAGGGCTAGCACACGATTCTCATGTATTGATAATGCATCTTGCCGTCTCTGCTTAAATCATCTATTCTTCACACAGCCCCATGGTGCGCAGTGTCGATTTTAGGAAAATAAACCTGCATGCAACTTGTGCCAAAAAAACAAAAAAAAACAAATGTAACCCAAAAAACCCTACATGCAACACTTAAGTGTTTACATGCCTTCCAAAATTCAAAAAAAAAAAATTCCTTTACAGCCTTCATTTTTGAGGAGAGCAATAGCCCGGAGCTCCTGAAGACCTCCTTCAAACTGTCGGAATGTTTATTTTTCGAGCCCTCAACTTGCTTCTTTGTAATGATGTTTAAAGCTTGGAATGACATCGAGCTCCTTATCCATGCTCTCGGTAAAATAGTTGTGGTGATTAACAAGCTCCAACAATTTCTAGATGTAAAGGCCTGTCTTTATGCATTGTCTACTTGCCAGACCTACTGAAATGAAACTGTTTTTAGCCAGTTTATCATCACCTTTTTCTAGATTCTTTTTGGGATGCTTCACTGTCATTCAAATGAACTTTAATAAGCTTACAAAATGTTTACAAGTTACATGCACTGTTTGCATGCATAGTGGAAAAGTTACATGCACCAGAAAAATCTACATGCATATGTGCATGTGTGCATGTGCTAAATCGAACACTGGGGTGGCGTACGGTAAAAATGAATGAATCAAAAAAGTGAAACATGATAAAAGGACCAAACAAAAGTCACCACTGAAGCAAGATTACTTTTGCTACTAAATAAAGCCTGGCTCCAAAAAAAAAAGAAATCTGCTTGCATTCGTCAATTTTTTTTACGAAGTAATTATTTTTCGTTCTAAGTTTGTATGATTTGGGCTAATCATATCTTATTTATTCTTAAACAGCTGTGAAAATGTAAGCAATTTCATTGGCCAATGCCTGGGTTCAATTTGGCAATTGAACCCTGGTAGTAGCGCTGCGTATGACATTTTTAGGTTGAAGCGCTCGCGTCATACCGCGTTTAGCTACGTTCGCACGTGCCTGCCTAAGTTGCGTCTAGTGGTATGATCATTGCCAGGGTGCAAAAATAAGATTTTGAAAGGGCAGCCTATTTCAAAGCAATTTTCAAATGTGTAAGGGCATCAAGGCAATTACATGTTAATGAATAGGGTCAAGAATGGCAAACATTTAGGGCATCAAGGCAACTGGTAGGGGCACCGAAGGCAATTGCCTTCGGTGCCTTCTGTTATTTTGCGCCCTGATCATTGCGTTCAATGGGTTCAATTGTCACTGGGTGGTGGCAATCCTTGTATTTAAGCCGTAAAGTATTGCAAAATTGGGTTAAAAATGACCTTATATGTTAAAGCTGTTTAAGAAAAATAAAAAGGTAGTTTGGGAACCGATACTCTTTTCGACGAATTGAAACCGGCGACAGCATTACTTTTGCGTGCAAGAACTGCCTCCGGCCTCGTTCTTCCACTTAAAATAATGGTATCACCTTGGTTTCAATACGTCGTAAAGAGTACCAGTTCCCAAAATCATACCTTTATTCTCTAAATCCTGGTACACTATGGGTTGAAATTACAATTTTACAAACAAGTTACACACCAATTTTTGTCAAGACTAGTAGTATAGCAGTGCCCAACCATCTTCCTCATGACATGTACTCTAATTATGACAAAGAATCACAACTTGGCCTCTCCTCTAGTCTCTACTCTTCTCAGATTCATGTAATTCACTAGTATAGCACATGAGCAATTTCCATAAATTTTAGACAATTCATGCCATGCCCGGCACGAGTTGAAATTATGAAAGTCATTTCTTACCATCTTCGATGACAAAGGGCCCTACATTTTCCAATTCCGGTCTTGATAGTGTTGTTACTGCGGATGCAAGAGGGATTTCTGTGATTGCTGGTGGGTCTATTGAGATAGTTGATGTACTGGGTGCAGCGTCGTCGACATGAATTGCAAAGGCTGGTTGAGCTGCACAGGCGGGGATTGAAAACCCCGAACTTCCCGCTTGCACTTTAGATTGGACATTTTCGTCGGCGGCAAAGTGGTAGTAACCTTTTTCTTTGGCACCCTGTGGTGTAAAACGGAAATGGGGTTAATGAATGTATAATCATACTGTCAGGAGTTGCATAAGAAGTAACAATACCCTATACATGGACGTTAAAAATGATTCAGAAGAAAAAATGGCCGCTTTTTAACAACGACCATCTGTATGCACGGTTGAACAACGCTTACCTGCTTTGCTGCGCGGGATGGCTGTCTACGTGTATGTTGCTCTCAAGGTTCCCAAAGCTGCACGTTTACCATGTATTTACCTGGTCCGTCTTCTCTTTTAGGTTTTCTTTATTGCTGGCTTGGTCCTCTTCTAGAATTCTGAGATATGGATACTGTAGATTTTGAAAAAAGGAAGCCATTGTATGAATTGTTGCTTCAGCCGTTGCTATCTTGTCCAATTTCGTTTCAATTTCCAGGTTCACAAATGGTCCCGTCTTCGTGTTGTCTACAGCGAATGCAGTTCAAATGAGATGTGAGTGGTTGCTTTTCAAAGCCACAAGCCCATATTATTAGAAATATGTCGACTATTTCTACAGCTTCGTCCTTCACTATAGAAGGAATTCGTTCTCTCTATATTTTTTGCCTGCAGTGGAATAACCATTCATACACGTAGACAGCTGTCTGTGGATGTCATCAGGATTCCATTCACTTTAGGCGCTCACAAGCTGCTAGCCAATCACCAACGGGCTTCATTTGCGTTCCTTCTCTGATCCATCATCCAGACTTTAAGTTAAGGCGATGTTATTGTTACCAATTATCATTGCGGGGTGTTGTTATTTACAAAAATATATATTTTCAAGAATAACCTATTGGTTTTTCACAAAACACGAACACTTTGTATGTCATTTAGAAACTGAAGTATTACATTTTAAGAAATACTGAAACAGACTATGCAAATTTGCTCAACTACATAAATTTTGCTTTATTTCTTTGCGTATTACCTACAACCGGACCGCAAATGAATAAGTGGCTGATTGACGCGCCCACACGTTGGTTGCTTCTGATACTTTTCTTTGTGTGGACTTTTCCTTGGGTGGAGGTTCCGTTTTGATGACAGGGAATTATGTAGTCCGACCTGTCAATACAAACAACCGGGGAATTACAATAATCATAAATAAAAGGAAAAAAGTGAGGAGGGAGGGAGGGAAATTTTTTATTTGATTTTTAAAAATATTTACGCAATGTAAACTAAGCCTATACGAATTAAATAAATTTTCGGGAAAATAGAGAGGAAGAGTTACTCAACTACTTCTTAGATCTATTGGAAAACGGTTACCAATATTAAAAAAAATACTAAATTATGGACCAATTCATGCAGAAAAGGAGAAAGCTCGGGCTAAAAACCGACGCGACATAAAAGCTATATACAAAATTCATACAAAATTGTCGAGGGATTTATTTTGCTACTAATTTGAACTAATTTGAATTTCTAACCTTGGCATATTTTAGAGAAAAAGATTTAAAAAATATAAAAAACAACAACATCAACAACAACTAAAAAACACAAATAATAAACAAACAAACAAAAAACACCAAAAAATCTCCACCCCACCCCACCAAAATAATCCAACGACAGGAAAAACAAAAGCGTAAATGATTGAGTACATTTTGGGTCATCAGGAGACCAACGACCCAAACTGCAACCACCATTTCTCCTCATTACGATATTTGATAGGCCAAGAAACATCAGATTTAGATTTGTCTCAAACTTTGGAATTGAGTTTTTCAGGTGACTATCTAGTTCCACTGGACTATTTTCAAGTAATACACAAAAATATATTTCAAAATCTCAGAGTCAAGGCTTTAATTACAGGGGAGAAGAAGAAGAAGAAACATATTTGTTAGGAGATTGTTTCAAAAACTCTCAGAAGTATTTTTTCAGGCCAAATGGGCAATTCAGGGCTCTCTATGATAAGCTTACAAAGCCATATTGAAGTTTTCATGGCCTCCCTTTACATAAAAATGCATGCCAAATTGAAGAGTTCCATATGTATCTCCTTCAAAATTGTACAGGAAACCAATTTTTTTTTTTATTTACGCCCTTACTAACAAATACCCTAACCCTATAAAGGCCAAAAATAAAAAAGAATTTGTTATATGTAGAACTTTGAAGAGGGGTACATAATCCCAATTTCACGGTCTTCCTCAAAATGTTCAGATTAAAATTGAAAAGGGGCATTTCGTGAGTTCCACAACCTCGTCCCCGACTTACCTAAAAAAAATTGAGATTTTTATATCATCTGAACCGTTAGCCTTAGTAATCCATGTGTACCTAATCTTACGTGTAAATTTGATCGTATATCTGTAAGAAATTCGTAATTTTGTATTTTCTGTCCGTAAATGGACATAAATTACAGCACAGTGGCCTAGAAACAAGCAATTGCTCATAACTCAAAACCGCAAGATCAGAATCAACTAAAATTTTGTGAATAAGGTTTTCTCAAGGATATATTGTGAACCATGAATAAAACAGAAGGTGCTGGAATCACGAAATGCACCTTTAAGACCGAAGTTTACTGAAGAGGTAAGCATTTTAAAAAGTTTTCCTTTGATTTGGATGAAGATTAATTTATTAAATTAGCTTTTACTTTTTATTCCCCCCTTGCTTTTTATAATAATAAAAAATACAAAATAATTATTTTAATAATTTATGGTTTTCATTGGTCTATTTATTTTAGTTATGGCATGACATGTGCCTTGGTCCTTTTTTTTTTTCTTGTGTGTTTTGATGTCTTTGTTGTTTGTTTTTGTTTGTTTGTTTTGACCGTTGTTTTTTTTTTTTGTGCGTCAGTTTTTGTCTGTCTTGTGATCTGTGTCTTCTTGTTTTCCAAAACAAAAACCTCTTTTGAAGGGATTCTTCTCATTGTTGTATTGTTATTAATAGAGGAAAAAACAATAAAAGCAAAAACAAAACAAAGATAACAACTCTTGCCGCTAAGTTTTGCAATATCCTTTAGAACAGAAGGCAAGTTCAAAACATAGTTTTTGGTTTTCTTTTCTATACTTGTTTGTCAAATAAACCTCCAAACGTTCTCGGTGTAGGTGTTCTATAACCATTCAAGTGCAAATTAAGAGAAATTTGTATCACAAAAAAATGGTACACAACATTTCCAGAAAAATATACCCCTCCCCATGCATTTCTTTTAAACCAAGCTAGCTTTTTGTATCTTTAAAAATGTTACCTCCAGTGTATTAAATCACATCAGAATCTCAATGGGGTTCTTTGTAAAACCACAAGAGGATCCTTTAGCCAAAATGACTCTTTGTTGAACTTTTAAATTTAAACAACCCTAATAAAGAACTTTTCAGTAGTATATTTATCTTTATAGAACAGAAAAAAACATGTGGTCAAGAAAATCACTTTTAACCGAAAAGGATTAACATTGCTTTTCACTTTTCTTAAAGGGGAATTTTGTGATGCTGGCCACCTGAGTTTTGGTTTCTGGTACTAATAACTCAGAAAAAAAGGTCATTTCGGTTGGTTCTGACAGTTCTCTTTGATGTTATGAGCGAAAGTTTGTAATACCTGCCCCATAGGCCAGTGTGTTGTAATTTACGAATTCTTCCAGTAATTGAATTGCCGTAATATAGATTAGACACCCATCTATACTAGGCTAACGGTTCAGATGATATAAAAGTCTCATTTTTTTGAAGTAAGTCGGGCGGATTTCCCCCCCCCCCCGTTGCTCCTGTATGAACAAAAATGACGGATTTTTGGCAAAAATTAGTGATTTGGGCCGAAAATCACCAATTTTGGCAAAAAAGTGCGATTTGGGGCCAAAATTTATTTAAAGATCTCAATTTTTGATATTCCCCATGATTCACTTTCCCCCCCACCTCACCATTTTCCCTGTGCCCCTCCCCCCCCCCCAAAAAAAAGAGGTCTGGTGCTAGCACTGGCCGGGGACAGGCTGGTGGATTCACAAAATCCCCTTTAAGTGAGAGAAATACAAAATTACCAATTCTTCCAGAGTATATCAAATTCACTTAAGATAGCCACCTACCAACGTAGGCCAACAGTTCAGATGAATAAAAAATTGCATTTTTTAAGGTAAGTTGGGGGACGAGGCTTTCTTCCAGATCGAATTTGCCTGTAAGATTAGCACACATCCGATTCTTAGTCCAATGGTTCAAATGATATAAAAATCTCAAGTAAGTCGGAGAACAGCTGATCACGAATGCCCTTTAATGTTGGATTATCGGCTACGGTGTCCTGTACAGATTCTGTTCAAAATTGAAAGATGCTGCTAATTAGTAAAGCATGTATGCCAATTTTCAATTTTGTCCAATATTTGGTTTTTGGATATTTCAGTTTTTTTTAATTTCCCATACACTTTGTACAGGGACTGATTTGGGCCTGTGCCAAATGGTAAAAATGTAAAAATTGCATATTTTTTGTAACTTTTTCTCAAGTTAATATATATCAATAAGATTGATTCATTGTAAATTGTTTCCAAAGATAATATTGTGCTAGCCAAGACAAAAATAGTGTTGTTCAGGATTCATTCTAGAATTACTATAAGGTCCAATCTTAATAATTATTTGTATAAATAATATACCTTCAGTCTTATTAAGAAATAAAGTCCATATAAAGAGAATCCCTAAATAAACACTTTATTACCAAAATCTACAAGAGAATTGATATTTTTGGTTTATACAAAGAGCACTAATGGTGCTGTAGCACAGCAGTTCTTAATGCGGCCAATTTTTGTTTCTGACCAATTGTTAGCTAATAATAGGTGATGGCAATTTTTAGGCGAGTGAATTTTTTTTCAAAAGAGGACTTTTTCCCCCAAAGGGGGGGGGGGATTTGGCAAAAAGTGGGTCCTTTTTTTACCAATGTTTTTAAACCTTTTTTCAACAAAATAGCATAAAACCCCTATTTTTGGTTCACTCCACGTGCAAAATCAATTTTTTTTTTTGCCCTTTGAGTCATTTTTATTTTTTTTTTAATTTGGTGGTAAGGCCCTGGGTCAGTGTTTTTTATGACCAAGTCTAGTGATGATATCAATGGAATTTTTGGCACAAAGAAGTAATTGATATTTTCGGCCCACATGATCTTTGACCAAAATCTGCAAACACCACCATATGGGCCATAACCACTGTGGACTTTTACAAGGGTAATCGCTAGAGGGTCCATGGCCCCTTTCGCGCACCCCCCCCCAAAATTGCGTGTGATTACTCTATCCTTTACAGCTTGCCAGGTATGATTCCTCCACCCCAGATTCCTTGAGACACTGATCAAACATTTGAAACATGCACCTCAAGATTTTTCAAAATCGCTATTTTTGCATGGTTTTAAAGCTTTATAAATATTAACCCTCACCTAAACTGATGCCGATATTCACAAACGCGGGTTTAACTTTAATAATCCATGGTTAAACAGGGTTTAACCCACGACCATGGGTTAAATTTGTTTATCCTCTATGGGAAAAAAAATTTTAAAAAAAAACATTTACCCGGGTTAAAATTAACACTGGGTTAAAGTTAACATGCTTTTGTGAATACCCGCCATTAAGCCCAAATCAGTGGCATTTTGTGTAAACAAAATGATTTTAATTAAAACCACTCCAGAGTGGTTTTTAAAATATAATTTAAAAAAAAAAGCAAAATGTGTATTAAAAGGCACTATCATTGATACACCCAAAAGTAAATATTTGAAATTTAAAGGCTTAGCTTAAAAGTGAGGGATAAGTGTGTAAGAATTCCCAAGTTATTTTTTTGGCAACTGAAAATCAACATAAAAGAAGAAACAGTATGCAAGATACGAATCTCCATCAATTACATGTGTTAATAAGTGTCCGCACGGACAATAATGACTAAAAACATCCGATTTTGTCTTATTAGGCTGCGTTTGTTCTATCACTTTGTAGGGTATGTTAGAGATACTATATACCCTCTTACAGACATGCAAAAAATCTCGATTTTTGAGTTTTTCAATTTATCAAAAATCACTGATGGTGCCTTTAAATTAGCCCATAGGACAGTTATAAATGTGGTATACCACATTTGGTGAAATTTCTGTTCATAACATGAAAGGGAAACGTTTCCTGGGCCCATGGGCCTTAAATACACTGGGGTAATAAGTATTTTGAAAAAATTATGTCCTTCTTGCGATCCAAAATCACAATTTTAAAGGGGGTAGAAGTGGGGGGGGGGTGTGGACAAGGTTGTTGATCACGTCACTGCCTTTAAGGGTACAGTGTACTATTTCTGATAATTTCAAAATAAAATATCTCACAAACAACTGGAATTTCAAGTTGGAATAAAAATATTCCAACTTACACTCTGGGCAAAATTACCAATGGGTGTTTGCTCTTCTATGAGTTTAATTATTGAGGAAAAAAATGCAAAGTTACCCAATTTTAGCAAATGTGGGTATGGTTATTAATCACAGTTACATACCTATATCTGTAACAGATCTATTAGTCCGAATTTTAAATGGAGATATTGTCAAAATATCCAATTCTAAAGAAATTGCCTCAAAAATCGAGACTCTTTGAAAAATCCATACTTTGTTTTACAATATTGTCAACAACATGGTTAAAATTCATTCATTCTATTAAATGTTGTGGCGACCACGTATCTAGTTTGCCATAAATCAATTTTTTTTGAATGATTTTTTAACTTTACCCATCCAAACCCCTGAACTTAACTGTCCACTTACACACGGCTAGCAATTGTTCATATATCCAGTCAGGGGTGGCATGGCACCAAGGTAGGAGGGGAAAAAATCACAGGTTAGGAGGGTGCTGACACATTACATGATTACCTCATATAGGTTAAAAACCACTAATTTTTACACAATTATTGCTTAAATGCTTAAACCCCACATTTTGCCTGAATTTTGACACTCGGGGGGGGGGGGGGGGCAGCCCTGATCCAGTGGTGTGTGCTAACAAAGCTATTTTCGGGTCCACCCTTTTTAAGCTTTAACAAGGAAAAGGTCAATTCAGGGTCCGACCTCTTAAGGCAGGGTCAAACTCAGGGTCATGAAAATTACAAATGGCTTTAAAAAATATCTAGAATTCATTCTAACTTTTGTACATCTCACATACCATGTTTCCTCCAAACACAACCCAATTAGAAATAACAAGACAAAATACAATGTTCACTGGTAACACACAACCTTGGTTTATTATTAATCTTTCAATAAATAACACGGGAATACGAAATGCTTGGGGGGGGGGGTTGATCATGTCTAGAATTCATTCTAACTTTTGTACATCTCCCATACCCTGTTTCCTCAAAACACAACCCAACTTAGAAATAACAAGACAAAACTACAATGTTCACTGTCATCATCACAACCTTGGTTTATTATTAATACTTCAATAAATAACACCAGGGAATACGAAATGCTGCAGGAATACGTCAAAACCTGCCAAGAAATACTCTACAATGGTCTTATAATAATCAGTAATCATATCAACAACTATCAGTAGCTATTCCAAACACTACAAAGTATCACAAACTCATCCTCTGAGACAAATGTCATTGACCTGCACACATAGGTATGGTAAGAAATTGACCTATGGGTATCTGGTTATTGTAATATTAAACAGTTCAAAGGGGAGATGTTTCAAAGTTTGTGAGAAATTTAATATTAAGAGGCAAAGTACATTTGTGTCAATTTTTAAAGATATACTATATACTGTCAAAATTCCTCACCAACTTTGAGATGGGTATTTTCCTGATGTGTTATGAAATATCACAATTTTTAGGACAGAAAATAGTGTCTGGGTTTTCTGAATATTCTAAAAAATCTCCTCATTGCTTTAACCCTTCCAAATCTGGTATAATCTGTATTAAATCTGAAGTTTCTCCGAGCTTCTATATAATATTCTATTACCTCTACTGCCCATTATTCAAAAGCGTGCTCTTTGATTGGTTGTTTACTGCCCATTATTCTGCAATAATGGGTTGTGATTACGCTCTAATGCGTGATGCAAAGCGCACATTCTTTTCGGCGCGTGCCACCATCACTATAAGCACACACGCTAACATTTACGCGGGAAGACAAAGCGCGAGCTCTAAAGACGTAAACAACTGTTACGTTTTTTAGTAAGAAATGGCCAGTTTTTCTGGTATTATTTTACTTTCTTACGGTAATAGAATAGAAATAAAGGGTGTGATGTTCATGTTTATGTCGAATAATGTGTCCTCGGCAGTAAAAACATTTGAATAATGGGTCTCGGCGAGACCCATTATTCATGTTTTTACTTGCCTCGGACACATTATTCTCCCATAAACATGAACATCTTACCCTTTATTTCTTAAATAATAATAATCTGTAAAGGTTACAAAACACTGGTTTGAGATGGCTTCCCAAATGACTGCAGATAATCTGGGAAGCCATCTCAAAACCACTGACCTAAGACTACACTTCGATCGGAACCAAATAGGCATGACTCTTCACTCTGCGAATCAATAAAGAATATGAACGGATGCAATGAGCTGAGTAATTGAGCAATGCTTACAGAACATGCAAGTGCTACAGAAATGAGAAATACTTGTATGCGTGGATGAGCAAAAGCCGAATTAGTGCCTATTTAGTGCTGATCAAAGCATAGGCGGCACCGACTACTACCTATGATACAATCTCTCTGATTGGCCCATTACAGGACACAACATGAGATAACCCTCTGAGTAACCAATCAAAATAGTGCTTCTATATCTCTAGTGTTTCAATCAAAATAGTGTTTCTAAATCTCTGTGTAAACCATACCACCATTCTTACAGAATCCCTGATTTGCTCGTTACATGATATTACCTTTCAAGTAACCAATCAAAATAGTGCTTAAATGCCAATAGATAGGCAGGTAATACCCAGGTGTTAAACACTTAATATTTCTTACTTTTACCTGTGTGTACATTAGTGACTGAAATCCATCCTCAGTAAGCATGAGGCTGTGATATTTTGTAGTGAGCCCTTTACTGTCTACAGAGGCTAACAATTAATCGGTAATGCAATAGAACGAGTAACACTAATAACATACCATTGCAGAGCATGTCAAATAGATAACCTCTCGGATAAGAGTTCTGAACATCTGCAAGGTCTTACAATCACAGTTAAACCTATCTTTTTGCCCAGTAAGTATCAGCCCTACATGAACACAATGCTAAACTAGTTAATATCTGCAGGACTGATCTTACTGTGGACTTAAAATCTAATGCTATTTTCATGAATTGGATGGTTGGGAGTGTCGGTAAACTTCTGCTGTGACAAACGTCCTTACAGAATTTTTAAAAGCTGGTGCCTTAAAAATACACAATAATCCAGTCAAAATAGGTTAAACATATAATACAAGGCAATGGTTCTTACTCTGTTAAAATAAAATTCTGATTTTTTAAATTCCTATATAAATTGCTTTATACACAATATAAAATAAGCCATCAGTGTTCATTGTGGGAGAGTAACCTATGATGCAAAAAGAAGATATCTAGATGTAGGTGCTCTTCAATGTGTGCACATTTGTGTGTGTGTAGTTGTGGGTGCCCGGATGTGGGTGTTACCATTTCGGTTTGCAAGGGGACGTGCCTCCGAGAAACTGGAAGTAGGACTCATATCAACACCAATTTATGCTGAAAAAAGTACCCATAGCTATACCAGAGATGCCGATTTGGGGCCAAATTTGACACAAATTTGCCATTTTTTACTCAAATTTTGAGAGTTGTAACAAATTTGTAAAACTATGGCTCCATATTGAGGAGATGTGACTATATTTTGAACTAAATTTTGAACTGACCTATCTCAATACCAAAATTGGCATGAAGTCTTTAAAAAAGAAAAGGCTGAAAATGAGATCCATATCAGGGGCATGTGCCTGAATTGTCATTTGTGTTGCATATGCCCATGGGGGAGGGGTTGTTAGTACCAGGGCAGCGTGTGGTCCAGTGAATAAAGCACTCAATTCATAATCAAATAATTGTAATGTTGTGGGTTCGAGTCCTGCTGTGGCCAATGTGTTGTGCACTTGGGCAAGGTACTTTACCTCAATTGCCTCTCTCCACCCAGATGCAAATTGGGGAGCTGTTACGAATATAGTCAAAAAGGTGCTGACCCAAGGCCATGGTATTTTCCTGGACGATCTATTTCCTGGACGATCTACGATTAATCCCTATTCATGTCGGCGAGCTTTATCAATAATCAATCACTTGTCACTCAGTGTTACTCTTCAGCGATAACTTTACTTGTAACTTTGACCATGCTCACACAGGAATCGCTCACAGTATAAAACTAAATTATTTCATCAAGTTCCACTATGTTTCTACTGTTTTTCGCGGCCGTCATATGAGTACCAACTATCTACCAAGTGGTTAAACTTCATGAGACAAGGTTTTGTTCATTAAACATGTTCAACATTATTTCTCAAGAAACATTATTTCTTGAGGTTGCTACTTTCATTTTGGCCAGGACACAGCCACTCATAAGTGTTACAGAAATAAAGAAAGAAATAGAGAAAGGAATAAAGAAATAAAGAAAGAAAAGAGTAAAGAAATAAATAAAGAAAGGCATCCCAAAACCTTAACAAACCTTAAAATTTACGTATTTAGGCCTATACGAAAACTCCACACGGTTACCCTGTTTAATTAGATCCGGCTGATCTCAGTCACCCATTGTGTTTTAAGGACTGGATTAAAGATAATTGCCCATTAAGGCATAATAGGAACAATGCGTAGATCGTCCAGGAAAAGTTCGTCCAGGAATAAATCCATGACTATGGCAGCACATAGGCAATACCACAAAATAATGTAAATACTTCTGATCTGTACATTTTCAAAGGTACTATGTAAATGGCTACATTTATTTATTTTCAAAAATAGTTTAACCACATGCCCAAATGGTACTTAAAATTTGTTCTTGTTTTGCTATGTTCAATACTAGTAATTCAATCAATAGTATACTTTGCTTTACACCCCAAGTGCAAAACCTTTAGATTGTCCTTCCACTATTCATTTCCACAATAATGAGGAAGTTATCAAACCTTGCAGTTAAGAATTATTTGTTCCCTTCTCAACATTAGATACAGACTGTATCAAAAAACGCACAATCACAGGTACTTTTCCTACCACAGACATTTATTTTCTTAGTGGTAGTGGGTAGAATTTCTGCATGCATTATGGAAGAATTTTGAATGCCACAACAAGTACTCTGCGTCAATCGTTTTGGAAGTCAACATTAGTGCACTGTTCTGCAGCCTGCATTGCAATGACCTGACCTCTATATTTGTTTTTTAAAGTTTCATCCCCCCCACTCACCATACCATAAGGAGACCCCTTCGAGCTTGATGCTAAAATGTGGGGAATGATTTTTTCAGTTTGTCCAGACTAGGATTTAGATTAGATAAAGCAAGTCAGTTTGAATGAATAGTACCCTGATTAAGTTCTAACACTTTCCCCAAATCCAGCAGCATTAGGAAGGAAACCGGTATAAAGTCATTAAATTCGCTTCAGTGGTCCATTGTTTTAGCGCAGTCAAGTGAACCATTAATCAAAGCTAGCGAGACATAAGCCATCTGGACCGCCCATACTGCCCTAGTTTCTAGCCAGAGTGTCTCGCCTCGAGGCCGTTTTTCAAAAACTGCCAAACCCGATATCAGCTAGTGTTGCCACAAGTTTGCCGACGGTAGGTCAGTAATTGCCAATCTTTATCCCCAAGTCCCTGGTGTGTGAGGCCCATGAATTGCCTAGCAGGGTCCAGGGAAAGTGTTTTAAATTGATCATTAACATTTGTTCTATGAAAATCATAGCTGACCTTATGGATAATCCGAAAATTACCGGGAAAATATGCAAGGTATGGTTTTCATTTTTTATTATGTGATTGTACATGTGTTTTGGGATACAGTCTGTAATCATATTTAATATAGGAATCGGTTAACATTCAATTAATATACATTATAAAAGCTGTTGCTCGTAACTCAAAAATTTATAATTCGTGTGTGGTTTCACACAGCCTTGTTAAGGAAAAAAGAAACAATCCGTTTAGTCACTGCATTTGCCAGTGTATAAATAAGATTGTATGACATTACGTACAGTATAAGCCAGATCTTCAAATAAAAAACATAATAGACAAATTAAAAAATCTAGCAGTGGGGTTTGTCATAAGGAATCGGAATATTAAAGGAAGTATATACAGTATAAATAAACTTAATTACTACACCTTTTCATAAACTCAAAATAAAATAAGACAAGCCCTGAATTTTCAATGAAATCAATGTATGATAATGATACACCTTTATAACCCAAATTGATTTTAAGAGACTATTACATATTTAGCACGCAAACAAAATAGAAAACCAAAATGTCAGTATCTGCTATTAAAAATAACATTAACACACCAAAGAGCAGAAACCAAAAACAAAGAATTGGTGACATCTGTGTAATCCAAACGGAAAATGCCCTGGTTTAATTACTTGCCAATTCCTTGCTTAGGGAAAGTGTTAAAGACACTATCAGTTAATCAAACGAAAGATTCAAAATATTGAAATTTGCAGAAGAAAGAAATTAGCTTAGAAGTGAAGGACAAGTCTGTCGACATTCTTCAAAGTTTTTTTTTGCAACTGAAACTTAACAGAAAAAGGAGAGAAAAACGCAGTGCTCATAGATATGAATTCCATTCAATCAACGTGTGTAGTAAAGTCTGTCAGGACAGTAAGACTACGATAATGATGTTGTGTCCTTACTTAAGTTGCCTTTCAGTGTCTTAGCAATTGTAGAGTATGTTAGGATCCCTTGTGTTACAGAAAATACAAAAATCTGATTTTTTGATTATTTTTTCGATTTTTCTGATTTAGCAACTCGCTGATGTGCCTTTAACTATGTAGGGCATTTTACTAAGGTAGTTCAAGTGAGTTTAAAAAATAAGATTTAAAACTATAAATATTTTAAGAAATTAAGAGTTAGCACTGATGTAAAATCACATTCCCACACGAGGCAGGACCTCAATACTCCTAACGCCCTTTACAATGCATTCTTAGTTTGCTCTTGGAGTTAAAAAAAAAAGGCAAAAAAGTTTTTAAAAAAAATTGCTTTCAAAATTAATTTTTCTTGAGGGATTTCCACACAAAAAAAAAACATTGATTAGGAGCATTGGAGTCTACTTCATAGTGGAATGGGTTTTATATCAGTGCTATCTTAGTTTTCTTAGAATAAAGTAGGAACCAAAGATTATTTTAAACAACTCTAGCGAACTCCTCAAGTTGCAGTGAACTCATATGTAAATTAAATGCCCTCAGGTAGCAGTGGAAGTTTCAGTTTAAAATTTTGTAATATCTATGCAGCTTTGAGTGAAGCCATAACCAGTTGCTAAATCTAAAAATCAGATTTTTGCCTTTATGTAATAAACAGATACCGTATCCAAACATACCCTGCAAGTGATCAACCTAATAAGGATAAAACTAAGTATTCAAAATGAGCATGCTTCTGTGCTAACTACAGTATACTTGTGTGACTTCATTTCTAATTATGCACTTCATTCCATCATTACTTGTGGTTTAATTAACAGTCTTGAGTGTCTACTTAAAAAAAAGTGCACAAGTATACTCTGTTAACTCGTCTGGATTTGACAGAGAATTCTACAGACTCCTTCAAATATCACATATCTTTAATCTTTTGCATGGATCACTGATAGTGCCTTCTACCTTATTTTTTACAATGGCAAGATGTTAGGTTGCAAACTGCGTATAAGGGCCATTCTTCGGGAAGTCACACACGTGACCAAATTTAATTTGATACCCATGACAAAATAACCAATCTGGCAAAAGTGGAAACATTATTTTTGCTTAGTTTTTGTCCAGACCTAATCAAAGTTAATGTTTCCACTTTCGCTGGATTGGTTGTTTTGTTAAGGGAGAAAAATTAAGTTCGGTCACGTGTGTGACTTCCCGAAGAATGACCCATTACTTGAGAGAAAAATCAGACAAACCAATGCACACATGCTGAGACGTTGTTGTGTCTCATGCAAGAGCTAAAAAGTGGCGAGTGCATTGGGCAAGCATCAACATTCAACACAAGTACATTGACTTGCTTAATTTCTCAAGCAATGAGTAATACAGTTTGGACCTAATTAATACACTACAGAAACCCACGCAATTTCACCATTTTTATAACAAAATTGTCACTAAAATGTTGGAAATACAAACAATATAAATGCATCTACCTCCCAGGAGAATGAACCAGTCCTATGCGACGTGCGCACATGTTCAAATGCAGTACGTGGAGTGCAATTAGGCACTATCAATGTACTCTGTGTATTTTTCCAACCTTTTGTCTTAATGGCTGCTACATATATATATATGAGTGTATTATTAATAATAAAATGTTTTAAGTCAAATGCACCATGACAGATTGTCATACAAAATTGAAGAAAATGTTTGGACTGCTAGAACTGAATATAATGCCACACAGGTGTGTCAAACTGATTGTCATCAGATCAACTGTCTCAACTGTTTCAATTTTGTGCATGCAAACATAAAATGAAACAATATTATTAAAAATGAAAATGCCACCAAAATGTTTGTCCCACAGAGGAAACTATCAAATAAAAAAATGAAAAAGCATGGTTGTATTCTCAAATGGAGTCTAGAGCTGGGTTTAAATCAGGGTTAGGCCTTCATAAGTGAACTTTTTCTTTCAACACACTACGATGGTTGAATGTAATGGGGTGAAAATTTTCCTTGTGGATGGGCCCAAAGAGCCAGTCCATGAGGAAAGTTTCCTACCTGTTTAACGTATACTTTCAGAGTATGTTGAAAGAAAAAAAGGTCCATTCATGTAGGACTAACCCTGGTTTAAACTCGGGTCTAATGTTAGACTTCCTTTGAGAATACCCGCCCATATGTTTATTTCAGGGAAGTAACTAGTGATTTCAACACCTTCTGAAAGACTAGTTATGCAGTACAGATCTATATATTTTATCTACATATGGCATCAAACTGCTATGATATTGCATTTGAATGGTAGTACAGACTCAGTCCCTTTAGCTGGTCAGTATTATTACACCGAGACTATACTGCCCTATCAGCTGCAATGACTTGTAAGTAGATGGGACTCAGGCTAAATGTAATGCAATTGTTTATTCTGAAATTCCCTTGACGACATACTATATTAATTACTCTATCATAAATTCTAAAAACTAAAAGAGCTAAAAATAGATAATTAGCATATTAACATAAATTTTAACCATTTTGTAAGCACACTTTAGGTTTTAAGGCCAAGAAAAAAAAAGTTTGTCTCAGAAGACCACGCGCATTTTATTTAAAATTTGTCTTTTAGCGCATTTTTTTTTAGGTTTTTGCTCACTTTAATTTTTTTTGAAAAATTTTCAGAAACAAAAAAATGAAAATTCGGCCACAAAAATGAAAAAAGTGGGTCAAAAATGCAATAAAAATTTTTTTTAAAAATCCTGCATTTCGTATTAGCATTTTTCACATTTCTTCTGAGACAAACTTTTTTTTTTTGCCTAATCATTGTTAATCATGTTCTAAATCTGTATGTGCATTAAAAAGTTTTTAATTAAAACAGCGATTGATTCTTCAATGGTTTTTAATCGTTTTTGTACACCTCTTGAGGTTTAAGCAGTAAATTCCAGTTTATATGGACTCTGTTAAGTCAACCAATTGATAGAAACAATCATGAACAAATAGCATTAGTATTTGAAATAGAGTAGGCTAATTATGACTGATGGTACAACTTCAAAATATGTAATTAATGCTAATGGTATTTAATACCTTCAAACTTCAACATTTTCAAAACTTTCCAGAGAATCAAAATATATTTTCTGCTTTTACCATAACAATTTCATTGTTCATGACTGATATAAATAAACAGCAATTTACATTTGGTTGAACCTGAAATCACAATTTAACCTTGGGACTGATATGACGGTACAAGTTACTCAAGGCTTTTGTCAATTCAATTTGACTAATACAATTCCAATATACAATGCTTTGTATTACAGATGAACAAAGCTTGACCATGCATAGTTTAACCATGGTCATAATTACGTATGTACAAGGTCATTAACGTTACAATCTCAGCCCATACATGTTCACAATAAAACAAGGTGTAGCTATTTAGTTGAGCTACACTTTGCATTTTCAGTGAATTTGAGCAGTTTTGACTTCAAGCCGACATGGTCAATCAATTGTACATTGATAAAAGTAATTTACCTCCATTGCTGATGTACTCAACTGGATTCAACCCAATACAGCAAGCATCAACAAATAGTGGTGCGCGCACCACTTGTGACATGTCACAGGGTTGCAGTTGGCATGTGAGCACCCTTTAAAAATAAACTACTTTCTTTGAGTTTATTAATCATTTTGAAGTTTAATTGCGACTGTTTAACTTTGAAAACTTGTACAAAAATTCAATAAAGTCCCTCTTTCACCACTTTTAAAGGCCCAAACCCAGAAGCCTCTGGACCCTATACGTTAAATGCTCCGCTTGCCTACTGGATAGTGGCACTCCAAGTGTATTTCATTTTTAGAAAGTGGTACTACACTTCTATTTGAGAATGTCTGCAATACAGCTTTCAGGGGCATCTCAAATGGTTGCTACATTTATTATTGCCACCTAGTTTTTGCTATGCTTGCAATCTGTGAGCTGAATCAATTTGAGTCGTAGTAGAGCAGGATGAGGCCAAAACAAATATTGGTTGTCCCCATCCAACCAGCCCTCACCTGTTCCTTTTTTCTCATATTTAAAATATTTTTCCTTGAAGTTTCATATAAATGCACAGTAATAATCAAAAATTCAAAATGGCAAAGTTATTCTATTCTGCATCCAAAGACCGGGGAAAATGAAAAACTATTAATGAGATGGAAATAATTATTCATTACCAGAACTTAGACACAGGTCATCAGAGAGGTGGGGACAACCAATATTTGCCGATGACAGGAGAACCCACTCTGACAGCTACACACTTCATTTTGTGGCTCTTATAAATATAGATTCCCTATCAACAAATCACACCTTTTAATTATCGCACACCCCTGAGACTAAGCATGTGTGTATGCTCATTTGAAAAGGTTTCCAGACAAGACAAACTTTATTTTGAGTGAATGGTTATGATGACTAACTTCAACATCCCAGTGTTAAGATCGGACTTGATATCAGGGGGCCAAGACCACATCATTGATAACACGCAAGGTTTCAAAGCGGAATATGACAATATGAAATAATCAATTCTATACATCAGAAAATCATGTCGTTATTTATGCAGCCTTTACAGTTCACAATCATGTATCAAAAAGTATATAATATTTAATATGCTTTTATATGGCGTGTCCATTATTGGTGTACAAACAAATGCTATGCCAGGATTGATTTGATAGTCTCAGTTAGATGCAAATTTTGATTTCAAAAAAAAACGAGATGCACTGTGACTGAAGGATGTTTAACCATAATAGTGTCATGACAGCGACCCAGATTTACAGCCAAAGCGTGAGCAAGCTTATCCAATAGCCAGAAATATCTTACCTTGAAAAAGCATACTTCTAGACTAGCCCCTTTCCTTGCAAGGATGCATATTATTTAAACATGCTAATGTTTCCATCCCCAGTCCTATTGGTATTTCCAAGTACAGATATTGCAACAAGACTCCAACCACAATCAAGAGCAATTCATACCGTTTCTTATATTTTTGGAATGTAATGAGTACCTGAAGGCAGCGCATATTACATGCCGAGCAGCCTCGAAAAACAATATCAAATATGTACAATAAGTGACATGTCGTGTCAGTATTTGATAGATACAAGTTACAGAGACTGTGACAAGAAATATTTGAAATGTTTGATACAATCAAGTGGTACTAGTGTTTCCGGCTCTTCCCTTGGTATTATTAGTTAGCCCTTTTTGTTCATGCATATGGAAAATATCCTGGTTTGAGGTCATATCACAGATACTGCAGCTGAAGTGATACCATCATACGAGTGCAGAAGGTTAGATGTGCAATGGCTGCAATGTGATACATCTGTGTGTGCCTTGTATATATAACTCTCGCTTATCTTTCTTGCGTCAGTGGTTCTTGAAATGGTTCTTCAGTTGACACAGTCGCCTGAATAGAACCATTCAAAAAGCCACTAACCAAGAGATTGGCATAATAGGGGCCTAGTTTGAGGAAAGTTCTTCCAAATGGCAAGCTATTGCCCTTACGACTGTGCGTGCATCGCCGAAATGACCGTCTAGTTGCGCATCGTATTCACGTGACACTCGTAAGTGTTAACCAAACCATACTAAATTGAAATATATTGCATGACGTAACCAAGGAAATCACCCTATTCACGTTCACTGAATGATAGTGATTTCATATCACATGGCCGGTGCTATGCGTCGTCAAATTCACTCCTTCCCACTGACATTTTTGTTCTGAGTAGAATCATTGAAATGATCAATTATTAATGTGGTATGGTTAAAGTATTGTTTTTGAAATTTAAACCTTTCCTGATATGGATGACTGAACACTGGACTAGACCACCCTCAATGATCAAACATTCATAAGTAGTATGCCTGATGGGAAGCATCCTCCGGCCCAAACCCATCTTGTGGTCATTACACCAACCTTACAACGACTTGTGACATTTTATACACATCTGCAACTTGTTTACATGGTATGCTTTTTTATTGATTGTATAGAGAAGCACCAACATTATATTTACAATTTTTAATTATCATAAGACTTCCACTTCACATTTCAATTTGGACTGGAAGTGCTTCCTGAAAAGGGGTAGCCGTTTCCTATAGAGTCCCGTATTGGGGGGGGGGGGGATGGGGAATGCAAATGAGTATTGCCAATTTTTTTTTTTTTTCATCCGTCAAGTGTACTGAACCACAACGTAATACAGCGCATGACAGAATCAATTGTAATACTCATTGGCATGCATGGGACTTTCTATATGAAACGTCTACCTGAAAATGACCCTATGGGTCTTCAAATTGAACCTTGTGGAACACCAATTATATGTATTATTCAAAAGTTACTTCCAAGTATTTTCATTTGCTATTAAGCTTTTAGCCACACTTTGTCAGTAGGAGTTACAATTAATCCAGTCTCTTTCACACCAAGTTTTATTCAGAGTAGATCATGGTTAATAGCTTTCATGTCCATAAAGAACACATTCGTCTCAATCTCCCAATGAGAAACGACCAATGTAATTTAACATTTATTGCCTGTTGGAATATGAAAAGGTGCAGTGAGCTCGTCCCATTACAAACTACCACCTGCCATTCACAGAGCAGACCATTTTATTGATCTAATGTACAGAAATGAAGCAAGGAACCAAGTGGGTTTATTCACCCCCCATACCTTGCTTTCTGACAAAGTAGGTGCTAGTTCAACATAGGTGACTCCACTCAGTTTTATTGACAGGATTCTTACCACAAAGGAAATGATTTCAGTGCAAATTCAAAATGGCCCACAACGGGTTAATCACATTTTCTTGAAAATATATCATGCGATCAAATATTCCTCACTGGTACCAAAATAATACAGCACATGGGCCTCATGTGCTTTACCATGCCACTTAAGTGTGCTGTAGAGGGGTTGATTTTCTTGAAAATATGTCAAATAAGCTCAATACTAATTCATAATCCTGGCCAAGTGAAATATACAACACATGACATGACCTGTTCTATCAATGTGCCACTTTAGACGTCATTGACCTGGTTAATGTGGACACCTTCGTGAAATTTGCAAATAAGCTCATGATATTCATAACCTGTCCAAAATTAACACGCACATTACCTCATGTTCATCACCGTGCACATTGAACTAAACGGTTTAGTCGGGTTGAATAGATTAAGAATTTTTATGCTCTATGTAGTGACATCCATCCCATTGCATAACACATAGGCCCTCCCCAGAGGGGGTATGAGTCATCCACAAATGCACCAGTTTGGGGGAAAATTGCACCTCAATAGGGGTCATGTGATCCCCAAAAATCGAGTTTTAACACTAAAAAACCTGACTTGACTCATGTTCGCCTCCAAAGCGTTAGGATTTTTTAGTATGATTAGGAAATAGTTTGTCGTCCTCTAACTTCTGGGAAATGTTTTATCCTTACTATGACAGGCATTTTGTAGTATAGGCACATTGCAATGCTTAAGGTTGCGTTCAAAACCCCATCTGGGCCCTGTTTTCGTTTAACAACAAAAATAAGGCATAAACACATCTGAAGAACCATGTCAAGGTCAAACACCTAATGAAAATATAAGGCACCCCCCTCCCCCCCCGCCCCCCCCCCCCTCCCCCCCCCCCCCTCCCCCCCCCGCCCATGCAGTGACATTACACATTAAAAGTCTGACGCCAAAAACCAACCCCTTGACTTTATTACTGTACAAGTACTGCTGTAATTAACTCCCGTGGGGCATTTGCCAACCTACTGGATGAACTAGACCTAATAGGCCATTATCAGGCTGCCAAATCGTACGCCAATTTTGCAATCGCTATTGTTAAGTACCAGTGTAATTCAATGTATGACATGATTTTTGGTTTTTAGTAAAAATTTCTGTTCGGAAACAGTGCAGGGGTGTATAGCGGGTAGATCTATTATAGTACAACCGATTATATCTTTACTGGCTATTTATTCCCAGTATGCTATGTCTTGAGATCTCTTATTTATGTGTTCAGATGTCCTGTGCTCTTGATATAGCGCACCCCATGAAAAATATCGAAGTACTCGTGTGTATTTCATGATGTAACATGTATATGGGGTGTGTGTGTAGATGTAAAACATTGAAGAACTGGACTTGAAAAAGTCAGGTTTCCTAGGAAACCAAGGGCCTTATTTGTAATTGCCCTTTGCCTGCAGTTGATGTGACAAAAATATATGGTGCCTGGAAGTTTGTTAGAGCCATCGCGGTTGCAAGGGAGTCGAGTTGTGATGCGAGTTCACATAGGGGTCATCAAGAGGTCAACTGTTGGACACCTCATTGAGCCTTGCGGCCCAGTGGTTCTCTGACCAGTATGAAATTAATTGGTGAATACATATGTAAGAAATTATCAATTGTATGAGTTTAATGAAAATTGGGGCAAGCTCACATAGGGGGCATCAATCAGGTCAATCTGTACATCCACATTAAGTCTGGCCAGTGGTTCTTTTGACTAACTTTGGGGGCTATAGTCTGATGTGCCAAAGTAGTTGGATAGATTTTCACAAACTGGGATCAAAGTTTCACATTAGGGGTCATCAAAGGTCACTTTGTTAACCAAGCATGAGCCTTGGGCCAGTGGTTATTCTGACCAAGTCTGAAGTTAATCACTCAATACGTGCAAGAAATGAATAATTGTTACTTTGGTTGATTTAAATTTAATGGGGTCAAAGGTCATAAGAGGGGTCATCAAGGTCAATTGTGTGCCTCGACATTAAGGCTGGGCCAGTGATTTTTGAATTACTTGGGTGGTTGTAGCATCATTATGTGCAAAAGAAATGTGTTTTATAGATTTTCACAATGGGGGGATCCAAGGTCACTGTGTTTACACCACATATGCAAATCTGGGGCAGTGGTTCTTATGACCAAGTATGAAGTTAATCAGTAAATGCACATGTGAGGTGTAAGAACAATTGTTAACCTTTGTTTATGGAACAGAGTTTCATCAAAATGAGGTCAAAGTTCACATAGGGGTACTCAAATGTAGTCACTTTGTTTACACTACAAAAAGCCTTGGGCCAGGGGTCCTTCTGGCCATGTGTATGAATTCAATCAGTCAATACGTGAGAAATGAACAATTGGTTACCACCTTGTTTATGGCCACCAGCAGAAAAAGTTCTCCTTATACCGTTTGTTATGTTTTCCCCGTTTGATTTTCGTGCCAAATTGATTTTATTGTCTAACTTTGTCACTTTTGGGGTGCTGATTTCAAAAAATTTAGGTGCCATTTTTTTCAACCATGCCTTCAATCGCCATTTTGAATTCAAATGGCCGTTTTACTTTTCAATATTTTTGTCGAATCTCGGTTTGTGAGCAACTTAGAGGAGTAAATTGGTGGCAAAAAATCCCATGTTGTTGTAGTACCAGGATTCCATTGAAAGCATATTTTTACATGTAACTGATTTGGTTCGGCCGCCATCTGGAATTCAAAATGGACGCCCTTTTTAAATTGTCCTATATCTTGGCGTGTGGGCAACGTAGAAGAGTAACCTGGTTTTTGGGGGACATACCTGTTTGTGATACTAGGGATTCCATTGTCAGCATTGGCTTACTTGTCACTAATTTGGGTTTGCTGCAGATTGGATTTCAAAATGGCCGCCATAATCTAATCCCTTATTTTTAAATCTCAGCATGCCAGTAATAAAGCAGCTTAAGAATGGTAGCACTGCATGTACTATTGATGATAATTCCAAATCTGCATGCCTATTATTTCAGTGAGCAAATTCAGCCACCATTGAATAAGATTCAAATGGCCTCGGTAGAAGTTCTCTTTGACATTACAATTATCAAAACATCTCTAGTGCCAAAGATCAGATATAAATTTCAGATTCTACTATAACACAATCCATGAAATACCTGACTTATATCGGGATTGGTCTTTTCCATACCTGAAGATTATTTTAATCATACTACGTTATTTCGGACACTTTGTTTGAGATATAAGCATTAATCAATAAATTTTCGTGAAGGCATGACGTTAAAAAACTTTCATGTTCACCTTTTAGCGACACAAAAGGTTCTCATTTTTAGCGACCACAAAAAGGTTTTTCTCAGCAAACTGAACTAAAATTCATAGAGGATTGTTTTTTTTTTTGCCTTCCCACGATGACTTGGCCCCAAGTTACAATGTTCCCATCACAAAAAAAGAAGAAAAAATAAGGTATTCTAAATTTTTTTTTTTTTTTCCATTAGAGGTTTTCATGAATTTAAGTGGCACCCCTTACCCAAGATCGTCTTCTGGATTGCTTACGTTGTAGTTAATTGTGTTACCACAGTCACGCATTTACGAAGCGCTGTACATGGAAAATGTGCTGCATTGCGAGGTTCATGACATACACCATGCACAATAAAAAGGTTTTAGATCGAAACTATCCTCACAAATTTCTGGGATACACCAAATTGCGTCACAGAGTGATCTGGGCTTATCCAAGTATCAGCAAATTTGCTCCCCAATCAGCACCACTAAAAGCATGCGGACAGAATAGACCTTTATTTTTTTTGCTTTCCAACTACTACAAAACCTTGCAAGTATATGTCAATTGTGCACTTCGCTTAAAATTCCCTTTTCGTGATGAAACCGCGAGCGCCCTAGAAGGTCTTGGTTGAAAACAAACCATAGGTAAAACGAAGACATCCTCGTCTGGCGAAGAGACACTCTGGTTTCCGTCAGTCTTGACGCAACAAGTACGTGCATTGGGATCAAGTGTCTGCCCTTATGGCACGCTCCACGTATCAATCATGGCGAGTTTCATGCGCTGTATATCGCGTTTACACAGCTAGATGTCGAGTTACAGCGCTGCCTATACAGTTTGAACTCATGTGCCGAGTTATAATCATGTCCAGAATAAATCATGTCCAGAAAAGCATGCCGAGGTTAAAAAACTGGACATGATTTTTTTTAACATGTGCAAACTGGAAAATGATTTTTTTTCTAACATGACCAACTCGGACATGATTTTTTTTGTTTTTTTCTCAAATGAGCAAAACTCGACATGATTGTTTGTTATCAACATGAGCTAACCTCGACATTATTTGTACACATCACCAAAATCATTTCGGTTTTCCTATGTTGAGAAAAAATCATGTCGGGATTTTGTTTGAAACTGGACATGATTTATTTTAAAACTCACCATAAAGGGAGCAAAACTCGATGTAGAGAGGGCAAACTGGCATATAGCGCTGTAACCTCGACATATAACGCTGCCCAACTCGCATATGCGAGGAAAACTCGATACACGCGCGTGAAACTCGACATGCGAGGGAAACTCGCCATGATTTGATACTTGGAGCGTGCCATACTGTCTCCTCGTGTGATTGTCTCACCAATATTGGAGCCATACACACCCGGTTTGTTGGATATGTTGAGTGCCACATAGATACCACTACGCTCTTGTACTATCTTCATATTCATGAGTAGAGCTTTTCCCAGTTCTCTGTCATGACTCTTTTTCAGTGTGCGACAGAGGTTTCAGTGGGGTAGTTTGATATTGGTCGAGTCAAACTTGACCGAATCAATACCACAGACCTTTTGCCAGAGAGTTTGTCGAATATCCTGTCGAATAACAAATCCTTCATCATCCCCAAATACGATCTTACGTATGCTTCGAACAAAATAAGAGCAGTATAACATTGATGGCCCTGTCTTGATAGCTTGAATGCATCGATAATGCACAAATTGTACTAACTGTCTCTCGAACCTGCTTGATGCATCCGCTAGTGTTAACTATACTGTGAGAGTCACTTTGTGGTTCCCTGTTGGACTCCTCCATGGGTTGACATGTTCCTTGTCATTTGGGGGATTATAAGAAGGCCATCTTCGGAGAAGAGTGACCTGGGGATAACAGAAAACATGAAAATCTGTTCCTATGTTTGGGTTTACGAACAGATTCTGGAGGGGGGGGGCTCCATCTTGGCGCTGACATGCATGTAAGGCTGTTTTAATACCCCTATTTTCACTGCCATTTTTTCAGCATCGCTGTCCCCCAAGACCCCATTTTTTTTTTAATTTTACCATACTGTCACCCAAGACCCTATTTTTGGGAAATGTTGAAAGTTTCACACAAAACCTCTATTTTGGCTGATTTTTTTTGCCAACTTTCCTAAAAAGACCCTATTTTTGGGAAAAATTTGCCAAATTTGGTCCACCCGAAAACCCCTTATTTTGCATTTTGGCTGTCTCTCTCGCCCAAAGACCTCTGTCACCGAATGCCCGTGGTTTTCGAAGCGCCAGCCTATACCCAAATCTATTTCTTTGTGATGCCCCCCCCCCCCCCGGGTGTAGCTCCCCCTCTCCCTGACTATTAATTGAATCAAATGAAGTAGACTCTGCACATGCTTCTTTGAACTCAGGAAGGTCTTGTCCAAGTGCAGTTGGAACTGGTCTCGGAAGATTGACCTTGGTACCTCTTCAAGACACCAACCATTCTTCAGGATCATGGTTCCAAATTATAGCTGCAAAGTGCTCAAAGGATGGAGGTCATAGCAGTCATGATATTGGTTAATTGGTACTCTACACCACGCTTAAATCACTTTCCAGTAAAGATTTGACGGATTGTCAATGGTGAATAGGCACACAAGCTTCAATGCTGATGGATTCAAGATTCTTTCGTTAGCATGAAGTGACGCAACAAGCATGGAGTCTCACCAACTCTCAACCCAGTTGGTATGTCCTTTGAGTTTGCAGTTTCATTGCTCTTTCGTACAATTCAAGATCAAGTGTTGACAGTTTTGGGGATGAGGACCTACAACAAAAGTGGATATCCCTTGAGCGGGGCAAAACACTGTTTAGATGGCAGTATAATTGTTGTTCAGTTTGAGGTCTCCTTAACAAATCTGGTTTCCATGCTGGTCACTGACGATAGTCCGGAGAAAAATTAAACTTAATACCTCTGGCGGCAGTACACAGAAAAAGAGATCAAGACTTTAAAGTACCGAAAGTAGGTCGAAAGCCTTATAGCCGTGACCGGATCAATTCCAGCAGACCTTTTGCCAGAGAGTGTCGATATATCTGTCGAAGATAACAAATCCTCATCATCCCCAAATACGATCTTACGGATGCTTCGAACAAAATAAGGAGCAGTATCCATTGATTGGACGTCTTGAATAGCTTGAATGGCATCGATAATGCACAAATTGTACTAACTGGCTCTCGAACCCTTCTTGACTCCGCTGTGTTACTATACTTGAGAGTCACCTTGGTGTCCCGGTGGACTCCTCACTGGCATGGACATGGGCTCTTGTCAGTTGGGATTAGAAGAAGGCCAGCTGCAGGAGAAGATGACCTGGGATACAGCAAACTATGAAAGCGTCCTATGTTTGGTTTACGAACAGATTCGGGAGGGGGAGGGGCTCCATCTTGGAGATGACATGCATGTAAGGCTTTTAAGACACCCTATTTTCAACTGCCATTTTTTTCATCATCGCTGTCACCCAAGACCCCATTTTTTTTTTTAATTTTACTATCTTCAACAAAGGACCCCTATTGTGGGAAAATGTTGAAATTTTTCACCCAAAGACCTCTATTTTGGCTATTTTTTTTGCCAAATTTTCTTAAAAGACCCTATTTTTGGGAAAAATTTGCAAATTTGTCCCCGAAAACCCCTTATTGGGGGCATTTTGGCTGTTTCTCCCAAGACTCTGTCACCGAATGCCCTTGTTTCGCAGCGCCAGCCTTATATACCAAATCTATTCATTTGTGGATTCCCCCCCCCCCCCCGGTGTAGCCCACTCTCCCCTTCCTACTTTACTTGATCAAATGAAGTAGACTCTGTACATGCTTCTTTTTTGGAACTCAGAGAAGTCTGTCCAATGCAGGTTGGAACTGGTTTTTGAAGATGGACTTTACCTCTTCAAAGACACCAACCATGTCTTCAGATCCATGGTATCCAAATTTATAGCTGCAAAGATGCTTCAAAGAGGAGGTCATACAGGTCATGTATTGTTAAATTGGTACTCTACGCCACGCTTAAATCACTTTCCAGTAAAGATTTGACGGTTGTCCAATGTGAATAAGGACCAACTTCAATGCTGTACTGGATTCAAGATCTTTGCGTTTAGCATAGTGAAGCAAAACAAGCATGGAGCTCACCAACTCTCAAACCCATTGGGTATTTCCTGTTGAAGTTTGCAGTTTTCTTGCTCTTCCGTACAAGTCAAATCAAGTGTTGACAGTTTTGGATGAAGGACCTACAACAAAAGTGGATCTCCCTTGAGCGAGGCAAAGCACTGTATAGAGGGTAGTATAATCAGTTGGAGGTCCGCTTAACAAATCTGGTTTCCATGCTGGTCACTGACGATAGTCCGATAAAATAACTTTAGACCTCTGAGCTCAGTACACAGAAAAAGTAGATCAAAGACTTTGAAGTACGCGGAAAAGTAGGTCGAAGCCTTGAAGTACGCGGAAAAATAGATAGAAGACCATGTAGTTCTTCCCATAAACCTTTAGCATGGTACCCTGTCCCAATCTCTGTTCCCAATGACTCAACCCCTTGGGGGCCCCTTCGTTTACTTAATTACTCATTAATTAATTTTAATTATTGAATTCGATCACACTAAGATAACTTGGCTTTAAAATAAGTGGCTTACTTGGAATATTCATCAACTAAGGACTCTAAGTATGACAATATATATCAGATTTAACTAAAATCGCAATGGCTCCATCCCAGAGCAGCCCCCAGTTCAAGACCACAATGCCACATGCCTTCAATTATCCCGCCCTAAATACCAAAAGGCCGCGCAGGTGGTTTACGATAGAGTCCATTATGAATGTAGCGAATAAGGGCTTATCGGAGTATAACCATCAGCGGTTTTCCGTTTGGACACATATAATTGAAAATGGCGCCATTTTGAAACTCAAGATGGCGACTAACCAAATTAAATACAAATAAGACATTATTTTAATGGAATCCCGGTATCGCCACATTGGTATTGCCACAACTTCACTTTTTTCTACTTACTCACCAGCAAGATATGGGACCAATTGTACATCATATATTGAAAAGGCGGCCATTGAAATTCAAGATGGCTGCCAACCCAAATGTAGTGACAGGCACTGCTTTTCAATTGGATCCTTGTATCAACAACATTGGCATTGCCACATTTTTTATTATTCTAAGTTGCTCATAATCCGAGATACAGGACATAAACATATTGAAAATGGCTGCCATTTTGAAATTCAAATGGCGGCCAAACCAAATCAGTATTAGAGACAAATTATGCTTTCAATGGAAATCCCTGGTATAACAAACATGGGTATTGCTACCATTTTTTACCCCTCTAAGTTGCTCATAGGCCGAGATATAGGACCAAAATATAATGAAAAATGGCGGCCATTTGAATCCAAAATGGTGACTGAAGGCGTTGTTGAAAAAATGGCACCTATAACTTTTTCGAAATCAGCACCCAAAATTGACAAGTTACCAATAAAATCAATTTTGGCCGAAAATCCCACGGAATCTAAATATATGACATATCAAACGACTACTATCTGAATGTGTCTTCCTGCTAAGGCAGGCGACAAGCACCAGTATGAGCACCAGCCCAATGCTCAACTAGTCAAAAATGCCTTGGTGTTGTTACGTGCCTAATTGTGAAAGATCTATACCTGTCATGAGGCCCTTAACCTGGTCCTTGAATGTTCTCCGAAGAGATCTAGTGAAACATACTTGTCTCTAACAGACCATTCCTTTGTTATCTATTCTTTGGAGGACTGGATTATATTGTATCCAGCATTTTGAAGACATGTTTCAATTTGGTGTCCTGGAAGGTAGAGGGTGTTTGTGGTTCGTTCGTACACTTGCATGTGGGGACAGTTTGGCTTTTTGACCACGGACCCATCACAAAAAAATTCTATTGAAAAATACTTATTGAAAAATGTTCCTCAGGTGGTTTTCTTTTGTTCTCTAAAGTTTTCCCCGCTGTGTTAGTCCATCATCTAAATACGCGGTTTGTGATGTCCTCGAAGTATTTGTAAAAAAAGACTGTGTATGTGGTGGGTCGTGTGTGTATGTTGTTGTGGGTAGTACTTGGTATATTTTTCACTGCAAAGACCTAAACACCAAAACATCTTCAAACAATGGTCCTCAGAAGGAAATCTTTGTTCATCAGTTTAACCAATGAGTTTATTCTATTTACATACACATTTCTTTTGTGTCCCAAATGTATATACCATACAAAACATGTGGGTGCTGTGTGTGTGATGTTGGTCCCCCCCAAATTTATCTTTCATTTCCTTGAAAGGTAAATGCCGGCAGTTGATAAAAATAATTGTCAGTTTTCTGGTGGCCAGACTTTCTTTATGCGGGGATTCTTTAAAAAAAAATGAATTTCAGGTCCCTCAATCAAGCTCGCAAAATTTGAAATAAAAAGCAATTCAACTTGGAGCCATTTCAACCGTGTTTTTTTTTTTTTTTTCTTTGGTTTTTTCCAGTAAACATTTCTTGGAATCTCTCAATGTTATTGTAAGCCTTGTCTTTAAGTAGCATAACTACTGGGATAAAATTTCTTCCATTTCTGTCAGAACTTCAACACGTTCAAAATCAGTTGGTATCAGTTAGGGGTACAAACAATTACAAATAATTTTGATTCCACAATCTATGCAACCTTTAAGTCGACGCCATGAGGCATTTAAAAATTCTCCATCAAGTAGAATAAACATGAAAATTAAAATTGCCACAAAAAAATCCAAAATTTACATGCGATATACAATTCTCGTATATCTACAGATATTTACATATGCAACAACATCTCTCCCCTAGCTTGGGAGTTTATTACAGTAGTATTCCTTCACTTCATTCAGGGTGCACCACATTTAAGATGCCGAAGTAAATCATTAAGGCTGCAGTAATAAGCCTATGAGCTGGTATTCTGAAAGGGAGAACTAACTTTAAACCGGGTTTAAACCAGGGTGAGTCTACAAGAGGGGACCTTTTTTCCTTTCAAAATACTGTGAAGTTAAATGTAACAGGTGAGAAAATCCTCATGGATGGGCTGGAACAGCCCATCCATGAGGAATTTTCTCATACGTTACAGCACATTTTAGAGTTATTGTAAGAAAAAAATAAAAAAAATGGTCCCCTCTTTTTGTAGGACTAACCTGGTTTTAAACCCAGGTCTTAAGTTAGTCTCCCGGTCAGATACCCAACCAATTAATTTTTTGTTTTTGGAAAAATTGCATAGCGGAAACCTAGAAGATTTTTCTTGTTTCGAAGAGGTCCACTTTTCCTTGGGACGAAAGTACTATCCACTTTCATAGTACAGTCACTTTGATATACAGTATATTATTCTCTGAGGAAAAATTTGTTTTTTCAAAAAAAAGGGGAAAATTATGGAATAGGAGATAGGTAATGAAATATCCTAAGAAGTAACCAGATGGTTTTCAGTTTCAGTAGAGTATATCCTTTGCGAGAAAAAATTTTTTTCCCAGGAGTTATTCACCAACAAATGTATACGGAACGACTGTACATGCCCAATCATGGAAGGCTGCCATCTTTATTCCCTGTCTATATTTGAAAAAATCTGCAATACCAAACAGAAGGTCAGCAAAAAAATAGGTCATGTGACTTCAGCCAGCCTGCCACAAGCCTCATCCTGCGCATTCCACTTCAGTGAGAAACACAAGCGTAACGAGCGAAGTTAATGGCTCTGTGGCAGAATGATAACCTACATAATAAAAAATGTCGGCTTCCTGAAATTGTCTCTAATGCCATGAAAATTAAACATGAAAATGTTTTTTCCCAAGGAATACTCCAATAACCAAGAAAACTATCTGGTACGTTTCAATTGGGGATTTCAGTATATAGGTGCTGAGAGTTGCATGCCATAAATTCGTAAAGCCTATTTCTTTTACATGTACATGTGTAATACACATCAGGGCTTACTGCCCAAACACAACTACCTGTTTTGTGAAGATACTGATACAATGGACCTAGTACTGTCTGTAAGCTTGATTGAACTGGGTGATTAGAGATTTCGTTCCAGTGGTCTTATATCAAGGTCAAATGAAAGACTTGTCTTCAATATTGACCCCAAAATTGATACAAGTTGTTGTTTTGAAGTGTATCATATTCTCTACTTGATATGAGAGCTATTAAACCACCAGTTTTTTGGCTCTATCTTTGAAAGAAGGGTTTGAAGGCTTGAAATTGAGGATGACAATGGGAAAAAAATATGGCCTTTCAAATAGATACTATTTTTAGGTGAGTTAAGGGGGTACCAAAGCCAAGCAGAACAAACACCTAAGAGTAATAGGCAATTAGGCACATATCGTAAAAAGCCGATGGGAACATAATCCAGGTCCAGGGTGTTCAAAAGTCATGCCACCTCTTAAAGCTCCACATCTTCAAAAAAAAGTGCATAACTTGTAAACACTGTACTTCTGCTCGGTGATAAACTGCCAGGCTCCAAGCTTGGCAGTTCACACACAACATTACTAGATAATAGTCCCATTTAAGCTTATTTCTGGAAATCGGAATCGACTATAGTGTTGTGTTGTTCCACTTAAACCAACTTATATTTGTGGAGCACAAAGACTTGACGTTCAAAATGTGAATTGTTGCCAGCTATGTCTGCCCCACTACTTATGGCTGGGTTTTGTACAATACAAAGCAAATCACATATCATCAAGACCTAAGCTCAAGTTATTTCCAGGTCACTTGTTCAAACCTTTGGAAATGTGACAAAAAAGACACAAATGCTTGTTAGGACCAATGGCGTTTCCACAGCTACAACAGAAACATTTTTTGAAATTCTTAAATGAGACCAAGCATGTTTGAAAGAGTGTTGATTTTCATTGATTTTACGGCATGGAAATAATGAGTATAAATGTTTGAAATTGATTGGCAAATTTTGATTTTTAAGATAACAAATAACAATTTATTCCAAGAAGATATGTCCAGCAGTATAGAAAATATGATATGTTTGTTAAAACCAGTTTGAAATACAGAATAGTGTCAAGCTGCATCTATTTGTACCAGAGGGTGGGCTGGCCACAGGAAACTTAGCCAAAATAGTGGAATCAATGGTATGGTTTTATCAGGTCAATCTGTATGGAAAAATCAATATTACCCCTCCCTGAAAACATCTCTTATTTCGATAAAGTGTTATCGAAAAAAAAACAAAGGGATTTTAAAAACTGGCTCGTTACAATATGTAGCACTTTCCTATTTTGATGAAGATTAAATTTGATTGATTCAACAAAGCAAATCAGCTTCTTTCAAATAAGTGAATAGCTGCATCGAATTAGACATTCATTAGTGTGTATGCACGATTCCGTCGAATTAGGAGGTGGATGTGTTGTTGACCAATTCTGATAAACATACTCGTTGCGATCTGTGAAGTTTCTACTCTGGTTGTGATCGTAGCGGGTCATTCCATGCCAAATTAAAAAATCGAGTACACCATACACCTCATAGGTTTCTTTTTTTTGTGTATTGAAAGATATCATGAGAAACTGAATTCTGAAATTTTAGCCTCTGTCCCAATTTACATTTTCACGCTACAGCAATTTTAAATTTGAGGGGGGTCACCTCAAAAATGTACTGGTGTGAAATTAAATATTAAAGGGCCGAATAAGTAAAGAACCTATTACCCCTCAGAGTCCTTCAAACTTGGCATTTGAAATAACCTTGTGCTGCAGATTGCAAATATGTGAACAGAAACAATGCCACCTTGCCCCAATTTTAAAATAACAGGTCAAAATATGGCTCAAAAACCACTCTGACCCTACTTTGGGGGGCCCATAATGGTCAAGCAGTTAAAAAGTGATATAACTTCCAATTTGGGCTGGAGATAGCCAATCTTAAATAATTTACCCGTTGTGTACAATCTCTATAACTATATCAGCTTCGTTGGAAAGAGATATAGGAGTCGAGAAGAAGTAATAATTCCAATTTGCTTGACTGGCCCCCTAAAAACCAAGTCGACATTCTGCACCAACTTCTGCTTGAAATATGGTCGGGGGGATCCTTGCTAATATTTTGGCAAAGTTTTCATTGTGGTGTTGTCTAAGTGTTCTTCTATAAATAATGGTCTTCAAAAGCCCTACGTTTTACTTCATGTATCAGTTTGAAAGAATTCATGAAAACACACAGGAACCTGAACTTTGCAAAATGGGTATTAACTTGCCACAGTTCACTGTTTACTATAATATAATTCAATTAGAATAAGTAAAGTATTATAAAAATTCCTTACAAAACAAGACACAAGCTGAAATTTGGTCCAACCTAGATCAGGGGCTAATAAGGTGATAATTGATTTCAATTTCATTGTTAGAGTTCTACAAGGTCAAACTAGGATTCAAAGTCTTTAATAAAACGCCAATTGAATACCATAGGTTGCAAAGTCAGACTTTCTGTGCACATTTTCAATGGGAACTTTGTCTGATATTTGTTGAAAGTTAGCTCTTGAAGCCTGTTCGTTACCTACATATGGCAGTTAGACACCTTGTTGAAACTTTGCACACAACTTCAGCAGGGACCCTCTTAACCATATTTCAAGCAGAATTGGATGCAGAAGGTCTGACATTTGATTTTAGGGGGGGGGTCAAACAAGGTCAAAGGTTAATTTTGGGACTTTTTGCTTTTTGCGACCAGCATATATCTTCCAATAAAGCATATAAAAGATAAGATATACCCCCAAGGGTAGTATTCAAGATAAGCTTTCACCAGCCAAATTTTGGAAGTTATATCAATTTTACTTTTTGACTTATGCCCCCCAAGGTATGGTCCGAGTGGCTTTTGAGCCATTTTTGACCCCTGTAACTTTTAATGGAGCAATGTGCATTTTTTGATCAATATTTGCAATCTGCAGCCAAAAAAAAAAAGGTAATACTGAATGCCAAGTTTGAAGGATCTGAGGGGGTTAGTTCTTTACGTATGGCACTCTGACTAGTGTTGAATTTCACACAGAGTACATGTTTTGAGGTGACCCCTTCAAATTTAAAATTGCGATAGCATGGGTTTTGGAAAACAAAAAGAGGTACAGAGCTCAAATTTTCAGGATTTTAGTTTCTACAGAGAATCATCTTCAATGACAACAAAAAAAGAAGAAATCCTTGAGTGATGGTGTTACTCGATTTGTTGTATGAGCATGGAATGCCCATCTTAATTAAGTAAAGTACGGTTTGGTACACGATTTAATTAATAATCTTTGGTCGAAATAATGATTTTACAGTGTTTGACAGGGTCATTATCATCTCCTAGCCGCTTCTGTATTTGGTTTGGACCAATGTTAGGTCGAACAATGGTCCGACTATCTTTTTACAAGAGTTTTATTGTTCTTGTGTGTTGTCATCCATTCATTTGACCGTATCATGGGCTACAGTACACGATAATGTTGGTAGGCCACCTGTGCCTGTGGGACCAAGCGGCCAACCCCTGACTTTCCCCAAAGGAAATATTCAGCTGACAACAAAGTAAAATACCATGAAAATCTTGAATTCAGCCTAGATATCTCGTTTGGTCGTCTCCATTCTTTGAGCCGGTAGACTCCTCATCCTGCTCTTCCAACACTGATACTGTACTGCCCAAGCCGTTGATATGCTCGGCCTCGCACGTGAAGGGCACACGGAAGAAGTCAAGGGAGTTGGTGCTGCTCAGTTTACGGCGTTTTGTCTCGTGTCTTAGACGCACCCACATGAGTTTGTTAGCTTCTACACCGTCTACAAGCTCTTTGGCAGATGGGAACAGTTCATAGAGAATTCTGCAAAGAAAAAAAAAATGAAACATATCCAGTAACAGTAGATGTCTAAGTTTGTTTTGCACCATTTCTATATCCAATGCAACTTCAAAAGAGGGAGGGGATCCAATATTGTGCATTTTCTCTAAATCAAGAAAATTTCTGTCAAAAGACAAAATATTACTCAAATTTAAACAAAAGTACATTTTTAAGACTTATGGCACAGCTGTTTGACTTCATGGAAATTGTCTCATTTTTAGAACGATCTTAAGCAGCAGTGACTCAATTTGGACAACAGATATAGTAGGGACATGCAAGAGCTACTACTATCCCTGTAAAAATCAGAATAATCCATTGCAATAATCTTGCCATATAGGCCTACAAGGGTCATGACTTAGAGAATAAAGGTATGATTTTGGGAACCGGTACTCTCTTTACGACGAATTGAACCCAAGGCGATACCATTATTTTAAGTGGAAGAACGAGGCCGAAGGCCGAGTTCTTCCACGCAAAAATAATGGTATCGCCGGGTTCAATTCGTCGTAAAGAGAGTACCGGTTCCCAAAATCATACCTTTATTCTCATTCTTAAACATCTTTATCATTTAAGGTCATCTTAACCCGGTTTCACAATGCTTTACGGCTTAAATACAACAAGAAAGGACAGTGCCACCACACAGTGACAACAATCGAACATCCCCCGTTGAACGCCAACAATCAACGCAACGAGACCGCAACGTAGGGCAGGCGAGCGCGAAAAGTAGCAAAACGCGGTATGGAGCGAGCGCTTCAACCTAAAAATAACTTCAATACGCAGCGCGTACTACCTGGGTTCAATTAAACGAATAAAACCCGGGCATCAACGAATGAAATTGCTTACATTTTCACAGATGTTTAAGAATTGTATGTTATAGTGCCCTCTGTATGCACATTCTCCATAGAGATCTGTGCAAAATAGATTTTTAAGAAAATTTATACTTGGCGGCAATGAAATTTTGTAAAATTTTCTGTTTGCTCAAAAAAATCCTCACACAGCAGTATTGCTGCGAATGTGAGGTGAATCCAGCCACCCCCATTAGTGAGGACAAAACTGAATTTTAAACTTCAGGTTTACTACTACTACTTACACAGGATGTAGTTAGTACTACTAACTACATCCTGTGTAAACAAAGTGGAATAAATGAATAAATAATCCAACTCAATGTCAAAACTGTGTAATCATTGATATTTTTTGTTTCATTCTGGTCTTGTCTTATAAATGAGACTTTCATGTGTGTTGGAAGATGAATGGTCACTTTTAATTGCCTCTTACGACATGCAGGAAATACATCAGGCCTGTTCTTTACCCCAAGTCTGCAGGGGGCCCTTAGAGAGTAGAGGTAAGAAGAGCACAAATAGAGTAGCTGAGAGGAGAGTTTTACCAAGAGTAAGGATCTGGCTGTGTACAATATGATAAAGCCTAAAGACATAATATGTATTCCCAATTGTTCTACTCACTCATATACTGGCATTGCTATATGGTCAAGGAAGTTGATTTGGAGCTCTGGGATGCAGGCTTTCTCTCTGTCGTACATCTCGGGCGTCTCCAGACCCATAGCCTTTTCTAAGTCACCTTGTGTGAAAAATTCTCTGTAGATGAGCTCCTGTACACAAAACAAATGGCCAATGTTTAGTTAGTTACTGTACAGTTGAATATTTTCACCAGTTGATTATTTAGTAGTAAAAAATTGAACATTTCTGTGGTATCTTAACACTCTGAGCAAGCTACCTACCTTTATACAGCATTTCTGATCTAGGTTTCCAGTTACCACTTAATTTAAAGTTGTGTGTTGCATAACACTAAGCATAATGTCTTTGAAAAAGGCCTCTGCAACTAATGAAGATTTATGGATTAGTTGACCACCCAGGATTTGCTTGTCTCTGCTAAATCATTGTTAGTTGTGGCTTACAAAGGCATAGGGTTATGCAACATACAACCTTGGATTATGTGGTATTTACTTCCAACCTTGATGCATAAATAGACACTTTAAGTAGTAATATTCCAATCATTACATTACACGAAATTACATTAGGGGTATCAAGAATGAACAATTCGTGGATTATGTGTCGTCTGTTTCCTTTTCTAAAAAGCCTGAAATAGTGCGTAATTGTGGTAAAAAATGTCCCCAAAATGGGCTGAAAATAAATAAAACAGCATAAATTTTTAACATACAAAAGCCTGAATTCAGGCAAAAGCCTGAAAATTCTTATGCCTCTCACAAACACACACACATGCACAAAAATACCCATGGGACGAAATATTGTTGCTGTCTCAATTTTTTACAGTTTGAAGTTACTACAAAAGTCTGAAAAAAATATTAAAAATTCTTATTACACAAGTACATTTTTGTGTCACAAATACTGCTTTTGGCTCACTCAAAACAACATCTGCTGTTTTGTGAGCTAAATAGACAAATTGCACAGTGAAACATGAATGGTGAGCATGCTACTTTATTAAGGTATAATAAAGGACTTACAGCAATTCTCTTGTGGTGTTCCAGCCCTTGGTTTGATCTGAGAGATCAGCCGATGTCATCAGTAGACACAACAGAAGCTTATGGCATTTAGGGTCATTGGTATTATAACCATCTGAAAAAGTCAATCAATACAATCAATGCTTATTGAAAGGAATGAAAATCTCAGCTTAAAAAGGTGGGTGATCCAATCATGATCCAAATTGTCATATGTTTCTTCACATAGAAGCATATCACCAAAAACATCAGATTACAAATTTTGAGTTAAATCAGCCCAGCCGTTTGGATAGTAGAAGCAAAAATGTGTACTAAATTGGCTCATAGACAGTGTGTGTTAATAAATGTGGTATACCACACTTGTGAGATGTTTTTGTTCATAAAATCAAATAAAAATTTCCTAGGCCTAAAATTTCACTGGGGTAATGAGGAAAAAATGAAATTTCTTCTGATACCAAAATCTCCATTTTGATGAAGTAAAGTGGGGGACAAGGTTGTAGATCGGGTTACCCACCTTTGATTAAAATTGTCATTTTATTCATAGTATAATCAGCACTAGAGGGTTTTTTGAACCAATCCCATAATGCATTGCAATGTGCCTATACTGTACTGTACTAAACACATGTCAGTACTCAGGGATAAAAAGCGTTCAAAAAGTTTAAGAACCACAAGACATTTCATGATCATGCTAAAATGACCTAGAACTAGTGCTTTGTAAGCTACAATAAGTGTAAAAGTCAGGTTTTATGTGGTTAAGAATAGGGCTATTTGGAGGATCATGTGACCTTATTGAGAGTGGAAATTTCCCATACTCCGGTTGCATTGTGGGATGGACTCATGTTACCCTCAGCATTCAGATTATAGCCCAAAGGGCCTCACCATACATGGAGAAATTGCTCTCAACAAGCCAGAATGAAAGGCACACTATCAGTGATTATAAAATCAGAAAATAAAAAAAATAATCAAAAAAATCAGGATTGTTGCATGTATGTAAACAAGTCCATGTGCTCCTACACATACCCTGCACATGATACGACCAGAAGCAACCTAATAAGGACAGAGATCGGAAATTTTGTCATACGTCACGTTCGGACACTACTACAACACACGTAATGAAGGGAGATTCGTATCTTGGAAAAACTGCTCGTTTCTCCCTTTCTGTCAATTCTCAGTTGGAAAAGGTAACTTATGAGAATGGTAAAGACTTATCCTTCATTTGGAAGCTATTCCGATAAATTCAAATAGTTTCAAATCACTGATAGTGTCTTTAAGAAAAGAATGAAGGACCGTTGTTAACAAACTGATTTTAAACTACATACAAAGGTCGTAAGAGAGGGAGGGGTTAGAAAAAAAAGTTTAAGAAAAACAGGAGTTTTCCAAGGGGGAAAAAAACTACAACTTGCCAAAACTGTAGGTTGGAGGGAAGGGAGGGGACGAAGGGAAAAAGTGACTACACTTGGTTGGAAGCAAAAAAGATGATAATTTGAATGTCCACAAAAGCAACTAAAATTTTCCAAAATACTTAACAACTAGAAGCATTCCTCATTCCCAGGGTATAAGGGGTGGCAAAAAAGTGAAACCCATGGAAAACAATATTGACATTGTGATTGATTTTTTCTGGGTCACCCACTATACATTGATTTAATAATTTGGATTTTCTTGTAAATTACAATTCTTTATTTTAAACAGCTCATCCTAAATTGTTTGTAAAACATGAATGACTCGCTTAAATTCTTATACGATGATTGATTGATTATAAAAATCTTTAAAAATATGTTACTAAAACTTGGGCTATAATAATACCTGGCTATTAAAGACATACTTATCAGTGATTTATCCAAAAAGAGTCAAACTCTTTGAAACTTTGCAGGAGAGGAAAGGAATAGCTTAAAACTGAAGGATAAAAGTGTTAAATTTCAAGTTAATGTTCCAAATGAAGAATTGAAGAAAATGAAGAATAGAAAATGGCAGTTTTCAAAGATAAGACTCTCATTCCAAGGTACGTGTTCTAGAAAGTGTGTACAGACCAGTAAGGACTTAAAAGTTCGATTTTGGCCTCCATTAGGTCGCTTCTGGTCCTATCGTTTGTTGGGTATGTTAGGATAACTATTACTTGTTTACAAACATGCAAAAATTCTGATTTTCCTTCATGAATTTTTCGATTTTCTGATGTAGCAAATTCACTGATAGTACCTTAAATATTAACATTACATGGCTGGTTTACTTTATTGGTGATCCCACTAACTTTGCCATTTTGCGCAGGTCCTGACGATGCGTAGATATGGTTGCCAAATCAGTTGATTAAGATGATTTCTTGACAAGATCCAAGGCATGTTGATACTCCTTTTAATGAAAATAACAAGAAAATTAGTTAAGAAAAAAGCAATTATGTTGGGCATAAATGAGATAGACAACACAATTGTAGTTTAATCACATTTTATTGGAAATATGAAAATGATCTCATTAATATTCATAATCTGTCCAAAAAGTACACCGGGCATATGATCTTGTCTTGTTCTATCACCGTGCCATATTAGAAATTCATTGACTAATCAGTTTAGTCACTTGCTAGAGTGGATTAATGAATTTCTTCAAAATATGCAAAGGAGCCTCATTAATATTCGTAAAAATAAGGTAAAATAAAAAGGAAAAAGAAGGAAAAACTTGGCCAATATTAAAAGTCAAAAAGATCACAGCACATCAGAATGTAGAGCTTTGTAGTGTTTTGTATATCCTGTATATGCCTATATGTTCAACTCTTGTATGCCTGAACTAACTACGTCTATTCAATATTAACTTAAATATGTCCTGGTTTAAAGTCATTGAAAGGAATGTTTTCTTTTATCCTCAGATTAACAAGTTAATGCAGAAACCCAATGGCCAAAACTCAAATTTCAAATACCATTTCTATTCAATTTACCAAAATTTTAGAAGAAAACATATAAGAAAATAGGATTCAATGATTATCTTTAAAAGCCAATAAATATAGTTTTACTGTGGAACTGGATCATTTCAAAAGGACTAAATTTAAATGATTTCAGCTATCCCATGTGTGCTCCAAACTTTGAGAAACCTTTAGGTCTAGGGCAATTCACTAACTTCTTTAAGGACTTTTCTGAATTTTGAGTGGACTTTATAACAAACAATAAATACTGGGCATGTAATTTAATTAACTTTATAAGCTTGTTGATTAAAAGTTAATCCAATCTTTATTATAGGAGTTACAACCATTTCAATAGATATCACTGACATACAATTTTGTACACACACAATGCATGATTTTACATATGTAACGATTCTGGACAGAGTATTCTGCATTCAATGGACTAAACATATTTAGTAATCAATAAACTATTGATTCCATCTGAATTAAGTCACTTGGGTGGAGAGAAAACAGCAGTATCACTGAATCCAAGAGAGGTGTGTACAATATTTGAATGACTTGGTAAATAGAGGCATGCAATAATCTTCTTAAATATTTTAAAACTTGATACAATAAAGAAAACTCAGAATAGCACAAAATGAGAGATTGTACAAAAATGGGTGCATGTCAAAAAATTCTAACTTTTGATCGCATGGTTGGAATCTTGTGACAAATTTCCTGTGAAGTCAAATAAATTTTGCATTATTTTCTTGATTGGCTTCATGATTAAAAACATCTTGGATTGGTAATTCTTATTGCCCCATTTGACCCATGGTTTACTTGAGAGCTAGTGAGTATCCCCCGCAGATCCTGTACAGGTTATAACACATAAATCAGTGGCTTTCAAGGTGGTTTGCCAAAATGACCAGTAGACATTTGGGAAGCTATCTTAAAACCCACTCTGAAAGCCATCTCAAAAACCACTGACCTAAACCTACACCTGTTTGGACTTGTTTGAAAGCATTTTAGATACTGAATATGGCCATGGAAATGCATAATTTTGAATTTTTGAGGAATTTGTAAAAAATTTTGATTTTGAACTGACTACATTCACATGTAGGAGGAGGTGTTAGTATTTAACGATACATCAACACTATCGTGTCATTTAGTGTCACAAAATACTTTATTTCTCAATTCACTTTATTATCATATACACGTTAGGGAAGAAAGCCCAGTGTTAGAAGTAGGAAGAAACCGGGGTACCCGGAGAAAACCTGCGAGGCCGAGTATGGACTGGAAACCAAACGCACATGAAATCGCAGGCCCAACCGAGGGTCGAACCTGGGTCCGCAGTGGTGTGAAGGGAGGGAAGACCCACTGCGCTAACCCGACCCCCCATTCACATGTAGGCCCCAAAATAAGGATGCCGTACTTGAGAGCTTCGTTTTTGGTATGAAATAATCTAATACTACTGTCAGGGACAGACTAGGTGACCACTTTCAAGTTTGACATAAATTGACAGTGCAGAACTAATGTCTGCTGTGAATAATTAAAGTTTATTAAAAGAGTAAGTTTAATTACTTGAATCATATCTGTGAGTAAAATAAAAAAAATACATCGGTCCTCGGACCGCATGTGTCCGCCTGCCGTCGCGGTTTGTAATGATAGGCCTCATATGACCTTTGACCTTGGGATGCGACCTTTGACTGCATCAACAAATGAGGGATCCAATGCTGCACCTATGACTCAAGTTTGGTTCCAATTGAACTTCAACTTTTAAATTTAGGTCAATTTTACATTTTTAGCCTATCTTACAACTTGACCTCACATGACCTTTGACCTTGGTATGTGACCTTTGACCTCATCAGCAAATGAGGGATCCCATGTTGCATCTATGATTCAAATTTGGTTTAAAATCCATTGAAATGTGCGGATATTAGAGGCAAATGTTAACAGACATCAAACAGGAACAATGTGGACAAAGTGATCACTATGTGTCTTCCTGCCTTAAGGCAGGCGACCAAAAAAAGACTAAAACAGGAAATTTTTAACAATTTAAAATTAGATTTTGTTTGAATATGCCACGCCCAAACTTTACATTCAAACAAATCACATTCCGTATCGTCGATTGATAAACCTTGATATACGTGCAGTTGGTCACCCGATTCTGTCTCCGACTTTAATTGGCTTATGGAATCAGTTAATTGTCCTGAGCTGAAAGTCGTTGTTGATTTTTCATGAGTTCAGCTAATTTAAACTCTAGGTACATGTAACCTGATGGAACCATTAGAAGTGGTGTGTTGAGGTGAAATTCTTACCTCTCTGGAGAGATTCTCAAAGATGTTGCAGCCTTCAGTGTTTAGAATACACATTGCTTGGGCAAAATGATGTCTCTGCAAATATAATGGTATCACAAAATACTAGTATTGTCATGTATGTATGGATGTAAATACCGGTGTGGTTTTAGTAGAATTTACTGAGGATTCAAAAAATGTCAAAAAAATACACATGAAAGAGGAAGAGCTGTGACAACAATTTTGTTTAATTTTGAATGCTGAAGTCACTTTTAAGTTCATTTGCAGTCGAAGACCCCTTTTTATAAAGACCCCACTAATGAATACAAATTGCATTTTAAAAAACGACCTTATTAAAGGCCAACTCAGAGATTTCCCAATGAGGGTGCACTCATTTTTCAAACAAATCATGTTTTTTTCATATACATAATGCTTGTCCATATACTAATCACTGTGTGAAATAACTAAGCTAAAACAAAGTCCTTCATATAGAAAATCACAACTTTGTACCCTTTAGATTGTCAGTCTTACCTCCATCACAGATCCCTCTGAGCTGTACAAGGCTGCTAACACTGATTGCTGAAAAATCACACAAAGTATATGGTTAAATACACCTATAGCATGTCACTTTGGCCACAATAATTAACTAGGTCCTTAACTTTTCTAACTGTAATAAAATTGATAAAAAAAATCAGGTTTGGGCATTTTTTAAAACAAGCATTGACCACGTAAATTGTATAAGCCAGGTCTTCCCTTTATGATGATGATTAGTGTCTGTGTTGGTACAGACTTTAGCAAGATAGTTAAATTTAGAAACCATGTAAACATAACTATAAGATCAAGAAGAGCTGATTCTCTCGTAATCAGATCAGTTGAATCAACTGGGTTATTTGTGAAGACCTACTCTGATTGAAATAATTTTGTGTGGATATACTTGAATTTGTGAAGCAGACTGGTATGCAAATAGGGGCAAAATATAACTGATCGTGCCTTAAATTGTAAACTTAAAATCTTTAAAAGCATACATTTCTTATGTTGTTATCATCTCATTTTGTACCTATATCTCAATTTCTTTATTTCTGGCATTGGGTTGAGAATTCATCACATTTATAAAAATATATTAGCCCAGTGCACGCTTACCGAGTGTACTTGGAAGCTATTGTTGGTTCCCCTATGGTCCAAGTCATGGCAGATAGCTGCTACTACTAGTGAAAATACTTCAATGTCCCTGTATTGGAAAAGAATTATGACAAAACAAAATCACAGTAATGACATAAATCAACAACTCATGACTCCCTATTAAAAAATACACATGAAAGAGGAAGAGCTGTGACAACAATTTTGTTTAATTTTGAATGCTGAAGTCACTTTTAAGTTCATTTGCAGTCGAAGACCCCTTTTTATAAAGACCCCACTAATGAATACAAATTGCATTTTAAAAAACGACCTTATTAAAGGCCAACTCAGAGATTTCCCAATGAGGGCGCACTCATTTTTCAAACAAATCGTGTTTTTTCATATACATAATGCTTGTCCATATACTAATCACTTTGTGAAATAACTAAGCTAAAAACGAAGTCCTTCATATAGAAAATCACAAGTTTGTACCCTTTAGATTGTCAGTCTTACCTCCATCACAGATCCCTCTGAGCTGTACAAGGCTGCTAACACTGATTGCTGAAAAATCACACAAAGTATATGGTTAAATACACCTATAGCATGTCACTTTGGCCACAATAATTAACTAGGGCCTTAACTTTTCTAACTGTAATAAAATTGATAAAAAAATCAGGTTTGGGCATTTTTTAAAAACAAGCATTGACCACGTAAATTGTATAAGCCAGGTTCTTCCCTTTATGATGATGATTAGTGTCTGTGTTGGTACAGACTTTAGCAAGATAGTTAAATTTAGAAACCATGTAAACATAACTATAAGATCAAGAAGAGCTGATTCTCTCGTAATCAGATCAGTTGAATCAACTGGGTTATTTGTGAAGACCTACTCTGATTGAAATAATTTTGTGTGGATATACTTGAATTTGTGAAGCAGACTGGTATGCAAATAGGGGCAAAATATAACTGATCGTGCCTTAAATTGTAAACTTAAAATCTTTAAAAGCATACATTTCTTATGTTGTTATCATCTCATTTTGTACCTATATCTCAATTTCTTTATTTCTGGCATTGGGTTGAGAATTCATCACATTTATAAAAATATATTAGCCCAGTGCACGCTTACCGAGTGTACTTGGAAGCTATTGTTGGTTCCCCTATGGTCCAAGTCATGGCAGATAGCTGCTACTACTAGTGAAAATACTTCAATGTCCCTGTATTGGAAAAGAATTATGACAAAACAAAATCACAGTAATGACATAAATCAACAACTCATGACTCCCTATTAAAACATGCACCAGTTCTTAAAGGGGGATGTCCCAATTTAAGTACATAACGTTTTCATTTTGATAGAATGGCCTTCACCCCAAAACCCCATTTGTTAATTTTCGCCCCGATATTTCAACCCATTTTGATGTGAGAGCTAAAAACGTGATTTTGTAATCCCCATAGAGTACTTTGTAAAATAAATATTGGTTGACTAAATTGGGGCACATTACGCTCATAACATCCAAACCAAATATCCTTTAGCCCTAAGATTTCACAGGTTAAATGAGAATAGTAGCTCTCTTCAGATACTAAAATTTTGCCAACTTCCCATACAATCTGGGGTTCTGTGAACGGGGGCTATTAGCGATCGGACTATTTGGCAAAACTCCAAAATGTTAGCTCCTAGGCCAAAAATTTGGGGAAATTTGTATTTTTTCAGCCTCATATTATCTAATTTTAAAATAAACTTCACTTCCCAAGTCAATGAATTGGTCCAAAATTCAGTTCTGAAAATTGGTCCAAAATTCAGTTCTGAACACCCAATTTGCACAAAAATGTAAATTGTCAAGCCCCTAAATTTGCCACTTCATGCCACTCAACCCCCTACCCAAATTAATCAAAGTTGACACTCCCAGGAGCATCTCAGCTTTAGTATCATATTCTATGATAAATCACGAGTCTAACTACTCATTTGAAAAAAAATATGACACCTATTAGATTTCATTTCAAATCTCTCTTACAGAGTGCCCAAGAACTTACCCAAGCAGTTATTTTAAAGATGTTCTGTTATAGAGTACATAGCAAAATTGACCCACGAGAAGGCATGGGACCAGTTTGTGGTAGGGAGGGTCCCTGTAACCACGCCTCACAAGCACGATAAAAGGCCATAGCGTTGTTTTCTTGTTAATATACCCACCCTGTTAATCATTCCCATGTCATCAACCTGTTCGTGACATCCTGTGAAAGGTATAACGAACACTGATTAAACCGAGCTGTAAGAATTCCTATTACATTACCTACTATTGCAGAGTACACTTGTGAGCAATATACATGCTTAATCAGTTATCCTCAACATTATATCTCCCTTTTTTTTCCCTTTCCTCTTACCCTTCTTTCCCTCCCCTCTCCCCTCTACTCTCCCTCCCTACTCCCCTTCCCGTTTCCCTATCTCTATATCCATCTCTACAACATCCTGTTCAATATGCCTCACAAAAGGAAATGTAACTTACAACAAGTGAAAAAGGAGATCTTTGACCAGTTGTCTATATTTCAAAAGCAGTAACCTTCTTTGCAAGTTTTCAAATGGCCATTTGAAAAAAGTAACAACAACTTAGCCGACAAGAGTGTGTGAAAAAAATCATTTTATTTTTCAACTTTCTCCATTCTCAAAATAGTTTACCGTTCTACAAACTAACCAACTTTTGGTAAAAAGGCTGTCCATGAATGTTTTCAGGGGGGCCACACACCCCCCACACACATACGATTAGGAGGCTCTACCATCTTGCTTCGTATAGGAATGTTTTTTATTGGTGTCAACTCGTATTTTTCATAAATAGGTGCTTGAAAGATGCACTGAAACCATCATTGAACCTCTTAAGAGCCTACTTTCCATGTTGCATTACTTAGTGTTAGCTGTGTGGCCAATGCTCGTACCGACTGTTTCTATCCTTCTCCTTTTCTTCTGCCCTGCCCTCAGAATTCCTCTGTGGTGAGTAGGTGAATTTTGCAAATTCTGGATGGAAGCTTGTTGGACTTGGTATTTTATGTGAACGTATTACATCGGTACTTTCATCTTATCATCTTCTCCGACCTGCAAAGAGTAATGTTTCTTTAGCTTTTGCCGCATAGTTGCTGTCTTCAATAGTCCAGGCTACAGACCATGAGACCTTGTCATAACCATAGATATAATGTTTTTCAATGTTTTCTAGACCAGTTTTTTCCTGCTGAATCTAAATCCGATGGATGCCTGACAAAAACCTTGATCATTTTCGAGGAACGCAAAAATTCAAATGGCCACCAAAACACTCAAACCTCATAGTTAATTACTCAAAAGTTGTAATTTTTTTTTGGCCTGTCAAGTCAAACACCCATTGTGACCATTAATGTGATTCATTAATCACCTAATTAAGAGATTCAATAATGGCCACCAATCCAACAAAGCACTGATATTTGTCTATTTTTGACCGTAGAATGTAACAATGATTATAAATTTTTAACCAGGCTTTTAACATCAATATATTAATTGAAACATTAAGAATGCTTTCAACAATTTTTCTAATTAATCAATCATAAACCAGTCAAGATGGCTCCAAAATGGCAAAATTCATTACGACTTAAAGCAATGGCTGCCATGTTTGTGTATATCACTATAACTGCTTCAGAGCCCTTTAATATCATAACAATGATCAAAGTGCTTGATATCTGCAAGATGGCATCCTCGATAGGCGTTCAATATGGCTGCAAATGTAATCATAAGGTCATAAATTCATTCACGCGTAGGCTAAAGATATATATTTTGTGGTTTTTAGTTGGATTATCACGTTCCACAACCCCGCAGTAAGGCTATCTTAAGAGTCATTGAGTCGTTATTCTCAAATATCCCCCATGGATCCAGCCTGGACGTTTAAACAACACACCTAACAAAATACGAAACATATCTCTATAGGACTATTAGTGACGATTTTCGCCGCTTAGTAGTGTCATTTTCCAGCCAGATTGGATACCCATTTTGGATGGCATCTTCATGTAGCGATTCCTCTGATTACCTAATGAGGTTGTACATTGAGCTGATTGACTTCCACTAGATATACACAAACTTGCAGTACTAGGTTAGACACAGCTATCAATTTCGCCATCTTAGAGTATCGGAAGCCATCTTTGGATCCTATAAGATGGAATTTATTATCACATTTTAAAATTTAATTTCTTGACTGCCAAAACACCGGATCGATACCAATTACCAACCTGCATCAAAACTAGATCATGATCAGACACTTTATTTTATTGGCGGCCATATTGAATTCATGATTACATGGTCTCAACATCATATGTTCATTGGTCATCAATGAATGTTAACAAGACCGGATAAAATCACATCTTCTGAGTGAACAAGATATGAATGTTTTGTGTTTGTGGCCATTTTGATTTTTTGCGTTTTACAAATGTTCGGTTGCTCGCTGGCATCCATCGGATTCAGATCAGCTAAAAAAACTGGTTTAAAACCCGTTGAAAAACATTATTTCTAATAAAACAAGGTTGATAATTAGTTCTCAATGAATCCTGTAGCCTGGACTATCAATCACCCCCTGTGGCACTACCCAATTCAGCATTTTTCTTTATTCACCTTTTACAAACACATAATGCTTGCACTGCCCCCCCCCACTTTTGATCCGATTTCAGCAACCGCTGTAATTGACCCCTTCTTTTGGTCCAATTGTCCCTTCTTTATAATATTTTAAGCATTGTGAAGACACAATTTTGACAACTGATATACATGCAAGGAACTGCAAGATCTCTTACACCTTTGAAGAAAATTCATATTTATTGGGATTCAGATGGTGAAACGTGACATGATGCCTAACTTTTACATGTCTTCAAAAGTTCAGGATGCATATTTTCTGGATACCTTGAAAGTTAGCATCGTGCCATTTAACACTGCATAAACCGTAAATCTAAAGGTCCGTACAACTGTTTGTTGGCTATAGTTTATAGTTGGCTACCGTCTATCTGATTGTGATGATTCCCTGATGGTAGTGTAATAATAATAATAATAATAGGCAACAGTGCTTTGAGACTTTGTGTGAAGCACTGTACAAGAATGTTTGTAAAATATTATTCTCTGTTCAAGCTCAAGTTTAAGTGTGACAGTTCAACTGCGTGTGTTAGTTTTCTTGCCCTAGAAACTGGCACGCTAACCTTGGAGTTGCAGCATTTACGCACATGAACAAAAATGGCACAATCAAAGTGCTAGACCGAATGCAGAGTTACATCATGACGTCACCCTTGGAACTTGAGAACAAACAGAGGAGAGTATTATTGCTCTTGATCTTTTGGATTCATCAAATTTCTGCTTTCGCATTTCATCAAATTTTTATTTCTGTTATTTACTTGTGCACAAGGACAAAATTAACCTCTTAGAATAGTGCTTATTGGATGTAGTGAAAATGGTGTATATGATCGAACATCTTCAACTTATTGGCTGGTTATTTCTTCTTACCTTCATATGATACATCATGAGCTCATTGGCTAATTTACTTCTATACTGTGCATCTTTCATCTTTTTACAGAGTAAGCTCTGAAATAAAAAAAAAACAGTACCACAGGTCAGAAGTTTTCATATATTCTCCTTAAAAATTACAAGCAAAATGCATTTGCTGCAGATAACACCACATTACATGGGGAACCATTCTTTCATCTTTGCTGCTCCCATTTCTTTTGAACCGACTTCCAGACTTTGTTAAATCAGCTTCCTCACTGAACTCTTTTAAATCGATGCTTAACACATTCATTGTGAGTTCTGCTAATCATTTTGATTTTATGATTGCTTTTTTTTACATATTGATGTACTTGCATTTGTCCACTGTAAAAGGATGGCTTTGTCATTCTATTCTGCAGCCCTATTAATTAAGTTCAAGGTCATCCTGGGGTCAAACTTACCCAATGCTCCAATTTTGTTGAAACTATTGTCAAATGGTTTGTCTTGCCTTATTTTACAATAATTTTTTAACATGATTCAGCACCCTTCAAACTATAGAAAAACATCTTCACACCTTCCCCAAACCTTATGAGCCTACTACACAATGCAGAGTTCTATGCGGTATTTTGCAATGGAGCGCAAAGAAGCACTGCAAGCCACTCTACTGCATGGACCTAACCACCTAATCATGTCTGGCTTAAAGATAAGGCAATGGACCCAACACCTGGGTGCTAACATTTTGCCTAAATGAGATTATAAATTTAGCCAGATTTCAAGTTTTCTGTTTAAATAAATGAAGCAAATGGCTGCCATTCTGGACAGCTTTTTTTTTTTTTTTTGTTTATTAGCCTTGGGAGCCACCACCTTATAAACAGTGTCTTGGATCGGCTCATTACTGAATATACTTAAGCATTAAACTTGATACACCTTCTCAGTTATTTATTATTTTATTGTTATTTATTTTTATTTCCGTGGGGAAATGGCAATTATTACAATACAAAGATCATAATAAACATACAATATTAGACCACCTGAGCTGCCAGGGTTGTGAGAAGCACAACTGCATCATCACCAAAGGTGCAGCACTCACTACTCAGAAGATCCCAAGACAACAGAGAAATTCATTTACATCACAAATAATTACACACATCAAATATGAACAAAGTTCTAAAAATTACAACGTATGCAAAAACCAAATAATTAAAGGACCAGGGGTTTAGATTATAGTACAAAAATAAAGTCCATCTAAAAATGTAAACGAAGGTGTGTGTGTTGTGCATAGGCGTGTATGTAAGGGTGTAATTGTGTGTGTATGTGTCCCACAAATTGTGTGAGCGTAAATGTGCATGCAATTGAGGTGAATGAGTGTCGTGTAATAACAAATCTCAGTCAGTCCCCTTCACAACAAAATATCCTATATATCTGTATGCACCTTTAAGCTTTTGTTACCATGGCTCTGATTGGCCATTCTATTATATAATCCTCTGAATAACCATGAGTGCAAGAAGGTTGTAAGTGCAAGAGCTGCCATTTTGTCAGAAATTTCATCAAAAATACAATAAAAGTCAGTCTTTAGTCAGTGGCTATTCAGAACCATTTTCAACAATTGCCTGGCAGAACCATTTCAAGGAGCCACTGACTCAGGAAGATGAAAGTCATCTAACAAATGGACACAGATGTATCACATGGCAGTATTGTAGCTATGACCTTCTTGCACTTGCATGATGAATTGATTACATGTCAATACTGATGCCACAGTATCTGAGAAGGCTGCTGCGACTTCTTCATCAGCTTTGTGAAATACAAGACCTGTCCCACAGGATAATTGATAGAATTACATAACCCTTGTTTGAAAAATGTATGCAATCGTAAGTAAATAGCATTCATCTACTTTATTGTAAAAAATACAAACTGGTTCCCCTTGATGGAGCAATAGCTTCTTTTGTATTCTTTAAATGTATTTTAACAGTGACACAGTTATCTATAATCTGTAAGCTCAACGTATGAAGTAGCGACGTGGGCATGTACATTGTACTGACTTTCAGAGCGGAGCGTATCCAAAGCACAAGCGTACTGTAACTGAAGGAGGCCCTGAGGTATACGCGCGCGGTCTTACTTCATACTCCAGAGAGACAAAGTATAAATTGTGATTTTTTTTGGGGGTTTTTTTTGGTAATTTGACCCTGATTTTTGACCCCAGCTGACCTCTAAATAATCACGACATTATCACTGTGATTAACTACTTGATACAAAGAGTGTCATCTTATTGACCAGTGGAGTGCTAATGGCTGTGTGAGGTGTAATGCCCTAAAGACATTGGGTACGGTAAGATAAATTGGACCTTTGGCCCTAACTCAGAAGTTATTCATTAGTAAGCTGTTACGCCCTGGGTTTGAACCGTTATGACACCAAATTGACTTTGACCTAACTCATTTGTTGTTTCATAGTAGCTGTTATGACCCTGGGGGTTTTGACCCGTTATAGACAACCAAAATGACCTTGACCTAACTCATTTTTGTTGTTTCATAGTAGCTGTTATGACCCTGGGTTTGACCCGTTATGACACCAAAAGACCTTTGACCTACTCATAAGTTGTTTCATAGTAGCTGTTATGACCCTAGGTGTGACCCGTTAATACACCAAAATTGACCTTTGACCTAACTCCTATGTTGTTTCATCGTAGTCTGTTACGACCCTGGGTTTGACCCGTTAATATGCCCAAAATTGGATCTTTGACCATATGAACTGGAAGTTAAGCTTAATAGAGCGACCTTGAATAGCTTTCTTCACACCCACTGCAACTATGAAATAGCTTGACACATGCAAAATGATTTTTGCAGAGTGATTTTCAGATATTCTCCATGCCAACTCTTTTTATACGTTCCCAGATGACATCAGGCGGGCATGGGCCGGTCCATTAGCTTTGCTTGCTCCCCTAAATCCTCACACACCGCAGTATGCTTATGTAGGTTAATTCCGGGCCACCCTCGTTTACGGGGACAAAACCCGATTTAAAAACTTTGGTCTCACTTAACTACACTCACTAACCATTTCAGTTCATTCCAATTTTCAGATGTATAATTCCATAGTGGTGTGACCACCACTTCATTTGGAAATGAACCAGAACCAGAATCGTGTTTAAGAAGTGATCCATGGAAAGTACTGACACAAATGATTTGGGCATCACAACTTATCAAAAATCAAATGGATCATATCATAACAAAGCTCTCATTTTCTTTCAACTCACACCATTGGTTTTTTATTGCAATTCGGCGAGTGCCAACCACGGCTTGGAATAAGAAATAGAAAATCAAAGAACATTTTTTTTAATGTTGTGTTTTTTTTGAGTGTATTTTTATGTTTTAAAAGATGTCAATTTTCTTAATTCATGCCATACAGGCAAGAAAATTCTTTAATTAGATCCCGTTATTACGTCATAAATGTTTTGCCTATGTGTTGTGTGTTGTATTAGTGTACCTCCACATAAATCTTAGCACCAAAATTAGTACATTTGAAATTTTTTCCAGGGTAAGTACAATGCCTTTTTAAGGAATCCCTCTTTGGTAATTCTGTATCAGGCTTACTGAAGACTACGAATATCCATAGTTACCCTATTCTCATAGCAGTGGGCATGCTTTGCACCCCCAAATTCCAAAAAATACATCGGTCCTCGGCCCGCTTGTGTCGCTGCCGTCGCGTTTAGTGAATGATAGGCCAACATGACCTGTTGACCTTGATATGTGACCCTTTGGACCTCATCAACAAATGAGGGGATCCCATGTTGCACCTATGATTCAAGTTTGGTTCCCATTGAACGTTCAACTTTTCATATGAAGTCATTTTAACATTTTCATTTCAGCCCATTTTTAAAAACAACGTGACCTCACATGACCTTTGAACCTTGTATGTGACCTCTGACCTAATCAAAATGAGGGATCCATGTTGCAACCTATGATTCAAGTTTGGTTCCAATTGAACTCAACTTTTCATATGAGGTCAATTTTTACATTTTAGTCTTTTTTACAACGTGACCTCACATGACCTTTGACTTGGCATGTGTGACCTTGACTCATCAACAAATGAGGGATCCCATGTTGCACCTATGATTCAAGTTTGGTTTAAATCCATCAAAGTATGTGGATATTACATGCAAATGTTAACCCTTTTTCACAACAGACATCAACAACAGACATCATCAACAACAGACAACTACAGTGGACAAAGTGATCCCTATGTGTCTTCCTGCCTTAGGGCAGGCGACACAAAAAGGTTAAAAATTCCACTTTTGCTGATTTTTTTTTCTATAAAAAGGTCCAACATTTAGAGAAGTCCACTTCTGTAAAGAGATCTTCCAAAAGTTCAGAAAAGGGATATTTTAGGGGGTTAGGGCGACCTTACCAAACAGTTTCTATTTTGAAGTCCCATACCTCCTAAATAAATTTTGCGTATGGCCCTGGTTACCCCATGCACAAAACCACAGCAGAAAGCTTGAGACTTGCATGTACACTTAAAGGCACTATCAGTGATTTACTTTTATATTAAAATTGAAAAAAATCTCAAAAATCAGGTTAATGCATGTCTGTAACAAGAATAGGTATCCCAACATATCCTACAAGTGATAAGACCAAAAGCAACCCATTAAAGGTAAAATCTGATACTTGATTCTTTACTGTCCGTGTGGACACTTACTGCAACAAGTAATTGAATGGAGATTTCTATCTTTGAATAGTGCTATTTTCTTCCTTTTCTGTCAATTTTTAGTTGAAAAAAACACCTTATGCTTCACTTTAAGCTATTCCTGCAAATTTCAAATATTGTGACTCTTTCGGGTGATCACTGATAGTGTCTTTAATGGATTACGGAGATCTTTGCATATGGGTCACCATTATCCATCAGTGGATCATGTTGGTGAAATATTAATGTGAAAATCGCTAAACTTGAGCTGTAGCTACCAATCTCTGTTGCATAATGTAAGCTCTCATTAACAATGTAATCGGTCAGTTGTTGTTGCCTGATTAGTGTACCATATATCCCTATTATTGGATCTTGCTTTTCTCTTTCCATTAGCGTAAACTGTTAGCACGTCATAAATTAACAAAAATGTTAAATTAGCATTTTGTGATATCATCAAAGCTGGAAGTAAAATGTATTTTGTGGGAAGAATGGACACAATTTTGGAGATGAATTGCCCATTCTACAACTACAAACCCTTGGGGTTTTGAGTTTGGTTTGGGCGGGATGTGCGGCTGTGATTCTGAGAACAGCCCCCGAAAATATACCCAATTTGTTAAAAATGATGCAAATATAGACTGTTGATTTGGATTGAAACAATGTATGTTCAGAATAAAGTAACCACCATGGGCACCACCTGCCTATCTATCGGAATTTTAAAGGGATAAGCAGCGATAATGCGAAAAATGTGGAATGCATTTTTTAGGTTATAAATCAAAAATAACTATGTACAATTCCATTTAACTACTTTGATGTAGGAACAAAAACACCAAATGGTGAAAAAATGAAGTATTTGAGGAATTTTTTCATACTCTCCCGCAAACAGACATGCAGCGATGACGACTCAAAATCTACACTAACAGCTGATTATGGTTTACATCAGTATAGAACAAACAAAGACCAATAATATTTGTGTTTGAGGTCGAACTGTACAGGCCATGGTGCAGATATTATGCTCATAAATCTGCAATATTCACAAGGAAAGGCTTTTTTAAAATCTCAAGTCGGAATTTTGATACGCACGTATAGAAATTACAGATTCGGATAAAAAGTACTGCCTTGTCTTTAATACACAGATTTCAAGCCAATCACTTGCAGGTTATGTGCATATCTATGCCAGTAATAAAAATACCAAATTACGAATTTTGATGATTTTTTCGATGTTTCAGATCAGCAAATCGCTGCTTGTCCCTTTAAGCACTATTTTGATTGGTTACTTGAGAAGGTAATATCATATAATGAGCAAATCAGAGATACTGTAAGAATAGGTAAGAATGGTGGTACAGTTTACTCAAAGATATAGAAGCACTATTTTTATTGGTGACTCAGAAGGCCATGTCATGTCAAGTCCTGTAATAAAGCAATCAGAGATATTGTATCATAGGCAATAGTGCCCAGGGTCAAATTTTGGTGTATCCTTGGTGTGTTCCTGGTGAAAGAAGTCCAATCAAGCCTATATGGATTACAGCCTATAAATTCCATTCAACTCTATACTTGTCCATACAGATTTCCGTTTATTATTTTGTGCTGAAATTACCTAAGGAATAACCTGAATTTGTCAAAATATTGGAAAAAGTTCATAAATGAGTACATTTATACAAATTTTGAGAAAATCTGTTTCATAGCTATTACTGAGAGCTTGAAATGCTACTTTTCTAGCTAGATGCACATCCACAAACCCAATGTTCTACTAAGACTCCTCCAATTACAAATATAAGTTTAGTGAACCTGTTGAAGTTTTCTCTGGGAGGTTTTCCTTTCCCCATTATATGCTACCACTCATTCATCACTTTATTTTTCTTTATAGCACCTCTTTTGATAATTATGTACCCTCATCACACTCAGGGAGTACACTGAAGGAGAGCTTGATGCATTTGGGTTATCGAGCACACACTCTACCAAATTCGGTGCCTTAATTTGCCATTTTCAACCCACAAATCGTAGTCTACGGCAATCCCGCCTACATTGACAAACACGCACCATTTTCTATTTACACCTTAGCGTGTTGATGTATTGCATGCTCTCTTTATGGTGTGTACTAGTGCATGGATGCAGAGGAATCTACCACAGGCAACTCTGACTACCATCGCAAAGGAGCCATGCGGAAAGTAAGGCAAATACAGTGTGTACGTGCATTTTCGTGCCAATGTAACCACTTTATTAGTGGAAGGATGGTCAAGCATATATAATGTCCCAATTTTCAACTTCTTGCATTCCAAAAAAAAAAGGACACGGAAGGGAAATCAGCACAAATGCAAAGTGGGGTAAAATGAAAATAATATCTGACAAGTCGGTAATTATACACAAAAAAATAGGGCAGTGGTGGTCCCAATAGGTTGTCCGTTATGTGGTTGAAGAATACGTGTCAATTGTTAAACAATAACAAGTATTAATCTGATCAATCACTGCACTAAAAAAAATGACTAGAAAACATTTAACCAAAAGTGTATGCTACATGCAACAATAAAATGGACCCTAAGAGATACCACTGATGGACCTTGACCTAATCTGGGAATGAACAGCAGACCCCTTTTCCTCCATCATGTATAGCACTACCAAAGTACCAAACTGATCCTCACTGCACTAAACATGATATATGACATTTTAAACCAAAGGGTCTACCAAAAGTTTGACACACACAAAACACAGCCACACACCCACACCACGTCATGTGCCATAAGGTCTTCCTATCGGACGGACCCTAACAAATGAAAACCCCAGTTACTGGTTTGGTTATTTTGTTTTTGTGAAATTAAAAAAAAAAAAAAAAATAGATTTAAAAAAAATATTCAAAAAAAACATTATGTGTTTATAAATCATCTCACTTAAGCATCTGATTTCCTGTCCAATGGTTGATGATGAACAACATGATGCATTTCCCTCTGAAGAAGGGAATGCCCCAAAAACCTATTTTAGCACCCCTAAAGAGGAAAAATGGTCTCAACCAGTGACCCCAGGTGTTCACACCCTGTAGCCATTACTCTTCCACAGTTCGTTTGGCTCAAAAAGCCCACAAGGAAGCATTGACACATATCATGATGTGGGGCAGGCCTGGAAGCGGGAAGTCAACTTGGAAAGGAAATCAGGTTTCGTTAGATGATTTATAAACATAATGTGTTTTGAATTACATCATTACATGAACGGATTTGCTTTACACAATGTTGACTCAAACATATGCATTAACCCGTTGATGAATATTTTCAATCAACACCAGACTCGCCCACACTCAGTCGGAGTGGAACATGATATTTAAGAGAGCAGCCATAGGATGCAGCCAAAGGTAGAACAAAAACGCCAGAGCCCACAAACACATGGAATTTAGATTCCTAAAAGTCAGGAAGCCAATAAACTCACCTAGATAGTGGTGGAGAACACCAGGGGGGTGGTAAGAGGACCTAAGACGTTTATGTGATTCAAAGACCTGGACAAACCACCACAATTTTTTGGAGGATATCCAGAGCCGCGAATCCCGCCAGAGAAAACCCCAAGCTAAGGAATAGGCGAGATGAAGAGCCAGACAGAGATGGAGTGCGATGTCGGCCATGGACAAAGGGCCCGAAGCACTCCGCGGCAAGGGCGGAGAACAAGGCCTCACAGCATTGCGAACAACTGAGGATCCGGGAGGGAACAGAGAAGCGCAAGGCGGACCCGCGTAAAGACGGGGGGCAAAGAAGCTAACCCAAAAAAAACGGAGGAGCGGGGGCGGGAGGTGGGGGAAGGCGGGGGGTGGGCCCCTAGAGAGGGGGTCCGAACAGAAGCACCACGGAAGAACCCCGCGGAGAGAGAGGCAGGGGGGAGCTGGGAGGAAGATAAAGGTTGAGAAAGAGACTGAATGAAGGCTTAAGGCCCCAGCCCCGTGGAGGGTGAGAGAAAAGTCCGACCCTGACCCGGAGGAAGAAACTACAAGGAGAAGGAAATCTCCGAGCTCATCCAGCCAGGGAAGGGGAAACGAAAGAGTAATAAAGGCGAGGGCGACTAGAGCGACGCCGCACCCAAGGACGATTGGGCGCTTCGCCAAGAGACTCGCCGATATTAGACTCAGAACAAGAGGGAAAAATAGCTTTGGTCAGAAAACGGACGCCTTGCAGGAGTCGATGGAACGACCAACGTCACCGACGGACGAACCGAACACCTAGGCTGAGGTAGGATGAGCTAGTTGACCGAAAAATCCAGGCAGCGGATGATCGGAAAACGCCAACAAGCCTCAAAATAAGCGAAAAGTCCCACATCAGGACGTCACAGTCAGGAGGTTGGAGGGGACGATTCAGGCCTCGACTCGGAGGTAGACGAAACCAGGGGAAAGAACGAGGCAGACCTCCGCAAAACCCGGGAGCCGCGGCACCAGAACAGGGCAACCAAGAGCAGGCAAAGGCTAGATTATGATAAACTAGCACCTCCCCAGCTCGGGCCGAGTCAAACCTGGCCCGAAAGGTAGACAAAGTGGGTCAACCAACGAGAAGGCTACCAGAGGGGAGAACCAGAGGTTAGCTCCGCAGGAAAACACGAGTCGAGCCTCGCGGGCGACCGAGCCTAGAGTCACTAAACTGCTCGGGAAAGACCGAGCAGAAGTCTAAACAGTGGCGACTGCAAGCCGAGAGCAGGTGACAAAGTTGTAGAAGGCAAGAATGATTCAAACATGAGGAACTTCTTAGCCGAACGACGACCCGGTATCGAGGAGGGCAAACAAGTAGTGCGTAGCCGAAACTCCGGCTACGGGCATAAGGATGCCACGAGAAGAGGTCCGCGGGCAGCCATTAGCGGATTCGACACAATATCTCCCGAGGAGAAGAGTGAAAGAGAGCCACGGAGAAGTGCTACCCGAATGGGCGAGATGCCGATTAAGGATCACCAAGCCTCGAGAAAAGGGAGAAACCAACTAGTAAACCAAATCAGACGTCGGACATGGAAGAATGACTCACAGCGGGGGGTTTACGCCCCAGGAGACATTCCCACCGGGAGCGAGAAGATCCCAAACGCTTTAAAGTTCAGGTCACTTTGGACCCGACTAGGACAGAGGGGATAAAAATCCCCAGTCGGAAGGGGGCAGACCACCAGTCAAGGGCTACCAGGTAGTAATAGGCAGGAGCCAGAGCCACGAAGTGCCCCAGGAACCCGAGGGTACTAAGGGGACAGCACAAGATCCAGTCGCCAAGGCACGGCGGGAAGACACGACCAAGTCAACTGCCAAACACAACTGAGAAAGCCACATGTGAGGCGAGTGTTCTGAAAACCCACCAAACTAGGGAATACCCCGTCGCGTGGATTCCCACTAGGCAGCACAGTGGACGAAGAAGGCGTGGCAGAACCCGCAAGTGAAGAGAGCGAACAACGGGAGCCTGAAAAACGCTGGAGGGGAGGGGGGAACCCTCTTAAGACAGACCCGACGAATCGGGAGCAGCAACACCCTGCGGTAGGCCCGGACGGCCCCAACCGCTAGGCCCGGACGAGCCCACGCGTAGGCCGGAACAGGCCCGACGCGAGCCGTTTGACGAGCCCCTAAGAGGGGCACCGTCGAGTCGACCCAAAACCTGTGTCCAAGCCCCCCCGAGGGAGACGGCAGACCAGGCTAGGCAGCCGGGAGCCAAAGGATGTGCGAGAACTGTCAAAGCCAGCCCCTAACTCCCGAACAAGGGAGAAGGGATCACGTCCCAGAAACCGACCCAACAGTAGGCAGGGTCCAGGCGAAGTCGAAAAGACCTCAAGGAAGGAGTTCGGCCTGGGAGGACGGGTAAGGTTAGGCAACAGAGCTAAACCACCAGCGCACGTACGACAAGCCCAGATGGGCGGAGGGCATCCACTGGGTGGGAGCCAAGCCCAAATGAGGGGGGCAACACGAGCATCAGCGTCAAGATTGAATAACCAAAGCCCGAGAGACCGGCAAGGGCAGGCGAGGCCCCGAGGGAACCAGCCGGCATGTAGGCGAGGTCTCGCGCCGCCACAAAAGTGAGGACAGAGGGCAAGGAGGAACAGCAAGGCGCAATGGTCAGGTTCCCCATACGGGTGGTGTAAGGCAAAGGGAGAAGGACAGAGAGCCCCTACCCCAGGCCGGAGCCGGCCCAGTGAAGCCCTGGAGGGGCCACGCTAGACAGCCTAGGCATAGGCCTCAGCAACCCCAAAGGGGGCCAAGGTAGGTAATACACAAGAGCAGGGCATCAGCTAGGCCAGGCCGGACAAGGGCCCAGCCAAGCTGCGCGGGAAGGGAGAACCAGGGCAGCTACCCCGAATGGAGTTGAAGGTCTAAGTCGAGAAAGCAAAGCTAGACGATGTGAATGAAAGCCCCAAGCCTAGGCCAACGGGCGAAGTCAAAGAACGCCAAGGCTATAGGCAACAACCTCCCAAGGAAGTCGGGCTAAAGACCCAAAGACAGCACAAGCCATGCTAAGAAAACGGTCTAGACTCAAGGGGAATAGAGACTAACGCCAGACGGCAACTGTCAATAGGCCCGACTCGGAAGCGGCGCTAGGCCCCGATGATCCCCAGGAGGGGAGCAGCCAAGCTGCCTCATAGCCCACGTCCAAGTTCCCTAGGGAGACAGGACCAGGGACTAGGTAGCAGTGTAGCCTAACAGCCAGGGAGCTAAGAGCCAGGACAAGGCCAATGCCTAGATGGCACCCCCAGCGCCTAACTGGCAGAAGAGACCCGGAGGCTAAGCCCTGATGGTGCACCGGAAGGACCGGGAATAGCCACACGAAGGAGATAGGCACAGGGGCCCGGCAGCAACAGGGCGCCGCCCGCGAAGGCAGCGACGGAAGCTCCGGCGACCCAGAGCTGAAAGCCAATGGGAGCCGGGAGCCGAGTGCCTAAAGGCTAAGGTCGGATCTCGACGAAGCTGCAACCTATGCACGGCAGGATGCGCCCAATGCCCTGGCCGAGGCGGGCTAGGCTCACCACAGGCAGGGCAGGCGCACCCCCCGTAGGGGACCTGCATGCTGGAAGCTAGAGCAACGTAAGAGAATGAGCGGTAACCCAGGGGACTACACAGGCTGAGAGGTTTCAACCAACGCGACAGCCAGCAGGGGTGAGGCCACTCAAGCTAGGCCGCCCCGTAGGGGGAGCCCCGCCAAAGATCAGACTTGGGTAGGTCCAAGAGAACCACCGAGACATACAGCATCCTGAAGAGATTGCCCCGAGAGCCAAGGCGGCACGACATCCCCACAGGGGAGACAGGTCGCGGCGGCGCCGAGAGTTGAAATCCCAACACCAGGGACAAGGTGACAAAAACCCGAGCAGCAGCCCCAGTAAGAGGAGAGGAGACCAGATGCTGTGGTTAAGCCGGAAATCAACGCAACTGACGGCGAATAATATAATAAAACGGGCCCCCACACGGAAATCACGCCGATGACGGCCGGAATAAACCGGCCACAATGCAGCGCCGGGCACGCCCTGAAAGGGCATGCTGCGGCCTGCACTGAGCCCCCCATGGAAGGCAAGCCCCGAAGGCTAACCAATGAGGGCGCCAAACGGAACCACCCAGGGCGTGGTACGTAACAGCGGAAAGTAGCGGGAATAGCCGCTGGACGGAGCCGCACCCGTAGTAAACCGCACACGGAAACCCGCGTGAGCGGGGGGGCCAAACGGCAGAAGAGAGTGCGAGCCCCACTAGCCTTGAAGCCTGGTGATGTGAAGAAGCAGCACGAGCCAGATTAAACCCGCGCGGGGCAGCGGATAGCCATTTGGAGGGGGTCTGTGCCGAACGGAAACACCGCACGGGGTTTTGTCTTTTAGTACCGTAACAGCGGAACCGAAGCGGGGGGGCAACTAGCGCTGGCCGAAGCGCACAGTACACTGAACCGAAACCCTGCGTGAGAGGGGGCCAACCTAGCGAAGCCCCGCGCGCCCCTCCTAGCCTGTGAAGGGCTGGTGAAGCAAGCAGCACGAGCCAGATTAACCGACCGGGGGGCTAGAAGGTATAGCAGCGGGTGTCCGTAACGGATGAACCGTCGCAGGAAACTAGCGCTGGAGAACCCGCACCAGTACACCGCGCACGGAACCCCGCGTGAGGCGGGGGGCCAACCTGGCGAAGCGCCGCGCGCCCCACTAGCCCAGCAAAGGCCTGGTGAAGATGCAGCAAGAGCCGAATTGGACACCGCGTGGCTAGCAGGGAGCCATGAGGGGAGCAGTGAGCATAACGACACCCGCGGCGCACAGAAGCGGGGCGCCGAGGAAACCACCCCCTCAGGGCTGGACAGATCAAGCCCCGAGCCGGTACACAATTCTTCTAACTATTGAGGCAGCCTGCGGTGCAGGACAGAGTCAGAGACTCAGAAACCACGCGAGCGGTGCTAGGATGGATCGGCCCGAGAAAACCCGGGAATCACAATAGCCAACACACCGCTACCGGACGGTACTGAAGCCGCCTAATCCCACAGGAAAAGGGCAGAGCAGACCATTCTAGCCTGCACCGATAAAAGCAACGAGCTAAATCAAGGCGAGCCAGCGCCGGCAAGCGTACGTAAGTCAAGCCCCCCCCCGAAGGAGGCGGCCTACTAGCACGCTAGGAGCAACCGAGGATGCTATATCGGGATGTCTGCAGCCGCCAAAATCCCCAGGAAAAAGGCAGAGCGACCGCGCTTAGCCTGCACGGCGAAGGAAGCCCCTAGGCTAGACCAGGCGAGCCAGCGGCCCTTAGCGAGGTAGACGGGAGAGAACTCCCGAGGGAAGAAACGACCTACTAAAAGCCATGAAAGTAGCCGAAAGTACAAATCTTTAGGTGCTCCCAACGCAGCGGGGCCGCCTTGGAAGAAACTCGGACCGGAGCCCGAAACACCACCCCCTTTCCATTAGCGAAAACATCAAACAGGGAAAACTGGTGTCAATGGCGAACCATTGGTAAACAGAAAGGCCACCGCAAAAGAACAAAGCACCAAACGGAGCGAAGCGAGGCAAGACCCGTAAAGAAACGCACGGAAAACGGGTCGCTGGGCGGCAAGCGCAAAGATGCTGAAAAGGGGGGTTGAATGAAGCGAGCCAGATGGGGCGCGCGTGCGGAACGAAAACGAGCGTTTGAAAAACAAAGGGAAGCCGCGGTAAGACCCGGCCCGCCAACGTGGGGACAAAGATACCGTCGCGGTAATAAAGTCACACGCGGTAAGCATTTTCCAAAGTCAGTTTCCACATATTTTATTAAAAAAACACAAGCATAAGAAAAAAATAGACACACTCACCCAAAAAGAACTGTTGTCTTGATAGTAGGGCAACTACAAGAAACAGAACAGGCTCACACAAAGCAAAGGCAGCCAAACACGCAAACACGTGCGGCAATGGCTGCCTTTGTTTCCCTTCTTTTCCCGCTACAAGATCACATGACCGCATCGGGCGGCAAAAAAAGGAACATAATAAAAGCTCTCCGACGGGCGTAACAGTCGCTGTTTATTCAGTCAATAGAGCGTTTATTTAAATCCAGTATATACTCCAGTAATATATCCAGATAGTTAGGTATAGTAGGAGTATTCCGTATGAGACGACAAACTAGTCCAGTATTCAAAATTCTCAGTTAATTTTGGCGCTAATGACGAGTGCGGTAACACCGTCCGTTTGGTAAGGCGGCAAAACGGAATTGAGGAGAGCTAATGGGCTAACAGGGTGTGACCTGGGGTCACTGGTTGAGACCATTGTTTTTGGGGTGCTTAAAAGTTATTTTGGGGAATTCCACTTCTCAGAAGGGAAAATGCATATGTTTTCAGTCAACATTGGAAAGGAAATAAGGTAAGTGTAATGGATTTGGTCCATCATTTATTTAATACTGCAATACAATCCCATTTTGCCTATAAACAAAAATTTGCACAAAGATCACTCACTGAGATTTTAGACCAACAAATGCATTAAAATTTAGACAAATTAATGCAATCTTAAATGGTCAGACATCTATTATAGAATGAGAAAAAAAAAGTGCAGAAAAAGCTTTTTCAAAGTTTAAAAAGAAAAAAAAAAATGATTAAAAACATGCATTTTCTGGCGAGCCTCTGCAGATGAAATGGAAATTGTGAGTGCCCTGATCATGCAGGTTGACTCATCCACTTTAACTCAAACTACCTGTGGAAGTTAAATGATAAATATTAAAAATTTAAAAGGCGCAGTTTATTAATGAAAAACAAACTAATCTGAATATTTCAACCAATAATTAACTGTATTTTGATGGTACATAATAGTTTAACTTTACAGGTGTTAAAAACAGACAAAAATTTTACAACTTGAGAAGTACTCCAAATCTGACATGCAAGGCGTGTTGTTGTGACATCAAAATTTGCATATCCAAAAAAATACCCTGGATTAAGATGAAATTTGAATGCATAAATATTTAAAAAAATGAATTCTTTTTATAGGTGACTACTTTTAAAAATTTAAACCTTTAAGATTCATTTTCAAATACATAGTAAAAACATACAGTTTTCAGAACGTTCAGATTTCAATGGGGCAAAGGTCACATGGGGTATAAGTAAGTTCTTAAGCACACCCTTATGATTTTTGGCCAGTGGTCTGCTGGCCAAGTATGAGGAGAATCAGATGATGCATACAAGAACATTGGTCCAATAGATGCAGGGATAACTTTTGCCATGCACAGACACACAAGAAAACCCATCACAGTTTTGAATGAGGTCATAAGTCCACATGGGGTCACATGGGGACATTTGCAGGAAAAATTGTCATATCTTGAGTTCTAAGTATTTTCTATGATACCCGCAGCAAGGAAATTATGAAAGAGCACACCTGCTGTCATAATCTGCAGAAAAAATGGAAAATAGGAGGTGGGTTCACCAGAAAAAAAAAATCAAAACGTAAAAATATGAAAAACCCTGTATTTTGTGATTTTTGCATCTGAGAGCTGAAACGCCTACAGACATGTAAATGAAGAAACATTCTTTTGGTTGAAATGTTTTGATGTGAAAAACTATGGGAAATATGATCTGAGACCTATATAGAACTCTTGAGCTAAACATGGGGACCCACCTTACCACACACACACACAAACACGAAGTAATCCCTGTAGTCAACCTGAAGCAGGATGACATACAAATAGGATCAAGAAAAAAATGAGAGCGGTGCTTATAGAAACCAGTTCATCATACATTTTAAGACAATTTATGACGAGAAGGAAATGTAATCACATAGATGTTGTTTAGAACTTTTTCCACAATACAAACACTGGAGTTCAACAGTTTCTTTCGAGAAGTAGAAGACAACTGATCTTGTCATGCATAATCAACAGATTGAAATCCGGATTTTGAATTGTTAACACAGGTGGAGCTGTGTTTGATTGTTTATATGTTCAGGCGAGCATGTTAGACAGGTCAAAAATTGAATATTTGTGCTCCATTAAAGTGCTGGAGGCATTTTATGGTTAAAAGTGGTTAAGCAACTGTTTTAGGGGATTTAGAGGGCAGGGTGGCCTGGCCCTGGTAGGGTTGCGGGGTGGGGCATGGGGGGGTGTGTGTGAGAATCCGGAAAATGGCTGTTACAGGTGCGCCGGTGCCGTTTTCAACTTCAAAATTCGAAAAAACAAAATGGCCGCCATTTCAACACAATTTGTACTTGAACTGGGGTTTAAGGCAACATAGAAGGTTAGAAGGGTGGACAAACCCATGTTTATGACACTGAGGATTCATTTTATGCTACTACAAAACGTGTACTAGCTTGGGTTTGGGTTTGCTGCCATCTTGAAATTCACGAGGCCGCCAATTATTAGGATCAAATATCAGTGCCTTGTGTTCTGGACAGAGCCATGCAGAGCAATACCCATGTTTAATGTTATGACACTAGGCTCCTTATTGGCTACTGCAATACCTAGCTTTGTTTACTTGCCATCTTGAAAATCAAGATGGCCGCCTATTATTATGAGAATAATCCCTTGCCTTTCATGTTATATAGACGAGACATGCAAGGCAATACCCATGTTGTGGACACTGAGGATTTCCTGTTGGCTACTACAAATTTTACCTAGCTTCGGTTTGATGCCATTTGAAATTCAGATGGCTGCCATATTATTAGGACCAAATATCCAGTGCCTTTCATGTTATGGACAGAAACATGTTCAGAGCAATACCCATGTTTAATGTTTGACACTGAGGATTTCTTATTGGCTTCTGCAATACCCAGCTGGTTACTGTCATTACATGAAAGTAAAGTGCTCCATAGTGTTGGGATAAGCTATCCATCGCCTTTCATAGACATGCAGAACCCTTTATAAAGGGAGTTTTCCTATGAAAATAACGGTCCCGCCAGTGGTGTAAGCCCCACGACAAATCATATGGCAGGCCTTCATTCTCTGATTTCACATAGCAATGAAGCAATAAGGGATGGAGAAGTTCTTTTCGCAGACAACAGGGTTTCCGCCCATATATCGCATGCGACACGGCTCTCAGGACTTCCAAACCTGTGACAAGTCCAAAAAGGTCCTATAATAAAAAAAAAAAAAAACTAAAAAAAAAAAAAACTAGAGCCTAACATTCAGGCAGAGAGTCTCGGGGACGAATCAGTAGCAAGTGGTATGGGAAATGGTACACAGGCTGTACACAGTTTTGTCTTCTGGCATGGGAGGCATTACGATCCTGCAAACTATAACGTTATCAAATCGAGGGGGTAGACAAGAGAGACGTACATTATAGGCCGCAGTATTCATAGTCTGGCTTACAACGGAAAGAATTAGGGCACTCGATTCAGTTGGCTCTAATGCAACATAGTTTCAAGCTTATTCCGATGTCATCTATGAACCAGACTGGCTCACGGCGACTATAATTACTTTCACACGGTCTTCACATCGGAAATTTCGAAATAACTCTATCAAAACAGAAAAGAGCATTTCAAATTTAATCCATTCAATTGGCAAAATGTGTGGTGCAATTCAGAAAGATTATAGGACACTATCCATTTGAAGAACCACATATTCCAAAACCACAATTTCAGACAAAACAAATCCTTCATTTTGAATGACTCTCACCCTTCCAGAAATGCCTTCAAGAATGGAATGGTGGAAAATGCGTTTTACACAAAATGGAATGGAAGCCGATAGTAATATAATATCTATTCGTATAACTGTGCGACAAATCGACCAAAGTGCTCGGATGTCACTGTGGAGAACCTTATAGGCTGCTACAACACACGAGTAATCAAGAACGACAAGAACGGCTTATGGAAAGAAGTCCGATTTTTAACTGCAGGAGGAAACCGAAGTTCTCGGAGACAAAATGCGAGGACAGTATGGATCGGCAAGGGCGCGCCCCCCTAATCCGCCCCTGTGACAGACCAGATCTGTTTAATGGTGTGCAATCTTCAGTGTAAAAGTCCAACTGGAGAATAAATTTGGCCATCTGTTCCGAAAAGCCTGTTGACATGATTCTATGAATGAGGGTTAAACCGCCGCTAATGTAATGTTGGAAATTAGTGGGTCTGGCTGGCCTATTGTGAGGTTGTGTCATGGGCCTTTACCACTGTTGAAAGAAGCAGTGGTGGTGACTACAAGTGAATCAGAAAGGATATCAAGATGGATTGGTCATAGCCCTGTCTCTTTATTTTGTGAAAACCTGAAGCAAGCGCCTGTTAAAAATGATCTTAAATAACAGCGTTTTGAATGTTAGCCGGGACTCAAAACCTGCAAATAACTGTTAAAAGGGACACGAAACGTGCAAATGACTTTAAAACGTGATTTTAACTGTTGTGAGTCCCAGCTGCCAGTCAAAACGATGTTATTTTAATGAACATTTTTAACAGTGCGGCAAACGAGGAAATGCCCACCTCGTTCTCTTGTCCCGTCATGGAGAATGCATTCGACTGCTTCCAGATCCAAGTTTCCAAGATGCATAACGGGGCACTTAATTGGCGTAAACCTGATGCAAAAAGACTATTGTCGGTGAAAATTTCATTTCTTGAAATTTCTCTGAATTTGTATCTGCATTCAACGTTCACTCTACTCGGTCGTTGGACACTACGAGTTGTAGTTCTGCTATCTCCTCTCTGCCCTCCGCTGTGTATGGAAGCACAAAGTGTATCACTTTTCCTTATCCCTGGATAAGGAAGCTTTATCTCCACTAAACCCTACGTTAACTGGAGATAACGCTTAGTTAAATGGATATAACCAAGCTGAACCCAAAATAACGCCACCTTATCATCATTACAAAGCTTATATCGAGATAGCAGAGCTGAACCCCAAATAACGACCCTATTGGGGTTAACAATGCTTATCTCGGGATAAGGTCTCTTATATCGAGATAAGGACACCCTTATCTCCAGATAGAAAGCTGAACCCCAAATAACCACCCTCTGGCCGTTAACAATCCTTATCTAAGGTTAGCAAAGTTGAACCCTTAATAACGGCCCTGATCTTGGGTTAACAAAGCTGAACCCCAATAACGGCCCTTATTAGGGTTAAGAAAGCTGAAACCAAAATAATGGTCCTAATAGAGTTAATAAGTTATCTAGAGATAACAAGCTGAACCCAAAATAACGATCTTTATCTTGAGTTTAACACTATTATCTGGAGTTAGAAAAGCTGAACCCCAAATAATGGGCCCTATCTGGAGATAACAAAGTCGAAACACCCAAAATAACGACCGTTATTTGGGTTCAGTTTTATTAACCCCAGATAACGATAGTTATTGGGTTTTTCAGCTTGTTATCTTGAGTTAAATGAGCGTTTATTTGGAGATAAGGGGGCCTTATCCCTAGATACGGTTTCTTATTTAGAGATAGCTTGTTAACCCCAGATAAGGACCTGATCTGGGGTTCAGATTGTTATCTAGAGATAAGGACCGTATTTGGGGTTAGCTTTGTTAACCCGACCACTGTTAAACAAAAAGATCTTAAATAAACGGCGTTTTGACTGTTAGCCGGGACTCAAAACGTGCAAAAACTGTAAAAGGGGACTCGAAACGGACAAATGAATGTAAAAAAACGTGGTTAACCTGTGGAGTCCAGCTGCCAGTCAATCGCTGTTTTTTAATGAACATTTTAAAACAGTGTAGTAGATAAGGACCGTATTGGGGTTTCCAGCTGTAACCCAAGAAAAGGGACCGTTATTTAGGGTTCAGCTTTCTTATCTCGAGATAAGCTTTGTTAACTGTATATAAGGACCGTTATTGGGGTCAGCTTGTTTAACCCCAGATAAGACGCGTTATTTGGAGTTCAGCTTTGTTCTTCTCCAGTTAACGAAGCGTTATCTCCATTACGGAGTGTTATTGGAGATAAGTTCCTTATTGGGGGATAAGGAGAAAAGGATGCACTTGGCGTCATACGCGTGCATTTTTTTAACGGCTGATATGGCAATATGGAATCCCCAGTGTCACAAACATGCGTCTTGTTTCTGCATGTCGTTGGTCTATAACATGAAGGCGTTTTGATAGCTGATCCTCCTAATACTATTAATATGGCGGGGGCGTCCATCTGATTTCAAAATGGCGGCAAACCCAAGCTATGTTCAAGTTTTGTAGTAGTCAAGATAGAATTTTCAGTGCTACACAACAACATTGCGTATTGTTTGCATGTCTTTGTCTATAACATGAAGGCGTTTGATAGCGGATCCTCTAATAATAGTATATGGCGGCATCTGAATTTTCAAAATGGCCGCAAACCCACAGATAGGGTAAGTTTTGTAGTACCAATATGGATCCTCAGTGTCATAAACATGGGTATTGCCACCACTTCCAACCTTCTATGTTGCCTTACTTCTTAAACACGTTTTAGCCACAAATTGTGTTGTGGAAAACGGCGGCCATTTTGTTTTTTGAATTTTGAAGGTGATGAAACGCAAACGGCGCACCTGTGAACAGCCATTTTGGATTCAGTACCCTCAAATTGATCCTGAAAACACTGCTTAACCTCTTGTAACAAAAATGCCCCTACAGTATAGAAAATCCTCCAAAATCACCTGTCTATGTGTGGTGCGTGTGTGGGTGGGTGGAATGTAAAGTAATGAAATTAGGTGAATAAGTTGAGTATATATCAACCAATTACAAAATTTTGATGGCCTTTTTAAAAGAACTTATAAATATCTGTCAAACAAGTGTGGAGCGTGCACATGTGTGTGTGGTATGTGTGTCCATGTGTGTGGCATTTGATTAGAATATAGTTCAAATCACCCAAATCCTGAAAATATTATAAGCATAAATGTATTAAACCATCCTTTTACCTCAAAATTACAATACTTTAAGATTAAGACGCTATCATTAAGTCTTTGTGCAGTGAATTTATGTGGACTACAGACATGATGCAAGTCATCCAAGCACCCTATCATCATTAGGGCAACATAATCAGAAAACCCGAATTCTATGATGTTATAATATCGCTATTTACCATGTGGAATGAAGCTAATGTCAATTTTGATAGTAATGATAGGACAGTCAACTTTTGTTTACTAGAAATTATGATATTTCTAGTGCCTTTGACTACGCTTCCATGACTTGACAGAGTGGAAAACTGGTTATTTGACAATTTTTTTTCAAATCATCAGGTATTTTTAAGCAATAAAACTTACAAATCAACTAGCAACTGAAGTAGCCCTATAAACAATTCAAAATTACCAAATATACCAAGAGCAATTAATCTTCTAGATTTGTTGAGATGATAGTACATTTACTCATGCAGTTCCCATGCTTGTTTGCATGCCGATGTCATGCCAGCAATGCAATATCATCACATGAAATGCAAAAAATCTCACTACAATGGATCAAAATTGTGATAACATATCATTTCATTGTTGAGTCATGCCAGAATGCAATGGTAAACCTGCAATTGTCTAACATTGCCGATTTGAAACCAGAACCAAAATCATATCAAACCTAGGTATTTGAATTGTTTTTCATGTTCATTCTGAAAACTGTAATGAAAATATATAATTGATATTCCTTTGTCATTTGCTAACATAGAATGACACAAAGTCTATTGCAAAATATCAGCCAGAGGGCCCACATGTGATGCCAGCGGGTGCTAGTCACAGACTCTTACACAAACACCCACTAATAGCCGTTAGATTGGATGACTGTGTTTAACATGCTAGGCAAGGCAATAGCTGCACTTGTTTATTACATCGTTCTTTCCGTTCGGCTTTGTCACTGAGAAAGGAATAAACATGGAGGCTAGCACGTTACTACTACAAACACAATTACATTCTCGAATTGTAGGGCAGGAGAATTGGTGTTTTTGGTGTAAAGGTAAGGGTTGGGTATGACACAAAGGAACAGGTTTTAAAACCTCGGTCTTATGCCCCCCACTACAGTATTTGGCAAAAGACTTGGACATGTAACTATGTACAGCCGGTCTCAAAAAAATGGTACAATCAAAAACGGATTTTTTCATATTTTATTTTATCTTCACATAATAGTTCGTTTTGTACATCACATTAAGAAAAAAACAGGCTTTCAGGAATTTTTTTGTAACATCTCCCTTTGCTTGTTTCAATCGAGAGATAACTCCAGTTTACTAAGCGGAACACTTTCTGGTTTGACGAAAAGGTTAAAGAATTAGTTAAACATAAGTATTCACATTTGAACAGATATAAAATTCTTTAAAAAAGGATTAAAACCCCCCCTTCAAAGAAACTGTAATGGTGAAGTTATGATCAGTAGTTCTGGCTTAAATAAAGTGATAACATTTCGCATACTATGTTTTGTTAGAAGAGAACCATGAGCGTACAACAATCTGGAGGAGAGAGTTTTTTATGATCTTGAAGTTCTTGAACGCAAATCCATACCAACAACACCTTGATACTTTGCTTCCCCAAATTCTAATTTTTATTGACTTCCATCCAATAATTAGTAAAAGCACAAAGATATGCAACATTTTTAAACCTTTCTTGGGTTTGGAGTGTTTCTTTTGGTTGCAATAACCATTCCTTCTGGCTTGATGTTTAACAGAACACCATTTTGTATTAATTTCAAAGGCTCCTTTTCATTGACGTATCATAACTATTTGTTATTGTTTATTATTTAGTAAAAGAAGAATTATCATGGAACTGATTATGTTGACTAGTAAAACCTTGTGTCGATACAACTAGACTTCCTTTGTGTTTTGATTCTCTTTGACAATGTTGCAATCTCTTGTGAGCTGCAAGACGCATGGAATAACTGCGGCGAAACAACTCTGCCCATGCATAAAGTGGCACAAAATCGATTTGGTGGTATCGCAGTAAATTGATTATATCTACATGAATTGACAAGCAAAAAAGATGAAACAAACCATTGGAAGCTTGGTCTTTGTTCTGTAATATTATACCAAGTAAAAGATATTTGTTTTGAATTTCATATTTAACCATTTTTTTCTGATTGTCCCTTTTTTTTTGAGACAGGCTGCTATGCAACTTTCTCGCCAATACAACACCATGATTGCAGTCCGCACAGTTTAAAAGAGATTGCACACATCTGTCATGTCCACCGGATGATGACCAAACACTGTCCAAACAGTCAAATTTTAAAATTATAATAAGCGCCCTCATATGCTTATTTCCTTTCCATATGACACGACGAGTAAAACAGATTTTGATGAAAAATAAAAAAATCTATTGCCCCGCAATGAATTTCTACAATTTACACAGATGTATTATGGCTAAAACTCCAACTTAGTCGTCAAAAATGTGTCGCCATTGATATTTTTTGTTTTATTCTTGTTTTGTCCTAATAAATAGACTTTCAAAAAGCATTTGAAATGGGTTTATCTACCGAATCTGTATGATTACATTTGATGTACATGTTTGTACATAATATTCCCTCGATCCAGTGCCACTTAAATTTAAATAAACAGTTCATTTGAGAAAACGTTGGCATTGCAATGAATTGATTGAATAATAAACGAATGAGAGAGTCATTAAATTTACTTATTCTGTTTTCTTGAACGTGAATTATTTAACATAAGGGGACAGATAACATGAAAATGTGCACTGATTAAGTGTAAAGAAATGGCACCAATTCTTGGGATATAATCATTCAAAAATTGGTAACAACTAATATATAGCAAACAGGCACAATTAGTAATTCACAGGATTGATACACTCAGTGACAAATCAACAAATTACCAGCCATTTGTCTATTAATTTCTACTAATGTCTACGGTTTAGGGAACATTAGACTAGCAAAATTTGTAAAACAAAAACAGACTGCATATCTTACAGTACATTTGTGAATATACGACCAAATTTCAGGAGTGCTATGTAATCAGAGTTTGAGGTATTTGTATACAGCATTGAATGCCAAGAGTGTGATAGTAAAAAATACTCATGAGGTCAAATTGACTTTTCTATTTCACAAGGCAAAGCCGAGTGAAATGGAACAGTCAAAAATTTGACCGAATGTTTTTTACTATTGCACGATATAGGTAGTCATGTTTGTTTATTCATGATAGCACCTGGTTGCTTTTCAAGCCATGTGATAGTAGAACTATCACATGGCTCAACCAGAAATCATGAATAATTTTTAATTATATACTCCATAATAATGCTAGTCATTTAATGGTTTATTGTGCCACGGGACTATTCAATAGAGTGTTACCATCATCTCAATGCTACCAAATACTATAACTCGTTGATAGTTTTACTATCATATGCCTCTATTCCCACCCGCACGATTTACGTTAAACATGCCATCGTGTACATATGAGCGACAAATAAGTCTGATGAAGAGGTGTTAGCACGTAATTTCGTATTTCATCTCCCGGTTCGCTAGACTGACAAGCGCTATAGCAATGTATCGGAACTGTGCCCATCCGAAGCAGTGACGACTATATGAAAAGTGGCGGCTATGAAAGACGATAACAGGCCGTCCACTGAAGCGACTCCCTTCGATTTGCGCTAGTAATGAATCAGATCCTTGGGATTTAATGACGATGCCGATTCAAAAAACACAAAAGCTCAAATTAAATACCTGTCAAGATCTGCAGACTATGCGGTAGCCCACGGGGAGCAAGCCCTGGATAAGTAGCGGCTTCTATCCGGTTTTGCTGTTGCTCTGATGCTTACTTGAGCAAATTCTACGCGGGGCTTCGCAAATAGACGGAACATTGTAATCAAAGCAATCAATGCAAGGTTAGATGCGGACTGCACCGCCAACCTTTCAGCTTCTATACCTGGGTGGGATTTGGTTAAATACACGCTGTCGCAGTGGTAAAGTCTTCAAGGCAATTTTTCCTAGTTTAAGGTTGAAGAAAGGAAGGGCTTGGTAGTGTTAAGCCAAGAGTGCCCATCTCACGGCCAGATTGTTTCCCTCTAATCCAAGGAATCTCTTGTAACTGAACATGGATCCTCCTAGAGGATTGCAGAACCAGTTGGGTTCAGTGACATTATGATTTTTTTTATGCACTCGCGGGCAGAAAACTGCATTCAATGACGCCATCAGATTAGTGTAGAATTGCGGCGAGGGATGCCTTACATAACGCCGCCGCGATCAACTGACCTCAGAATACTCCGCGAGGACTACGATGAGCAGTGGGAGGTAGATGTTCGCAGTATCCCAGGTGATAAGCACTGTCCCCATTTGAATCATTTTCCCCCCCTGAAAATACAGCTCCAGTTGCATGCCATGTTGTCCACTTTTTTGGCAACACCAACGGAAAAGCCCAACAGAGATGAGCCGTGGTTTTGCATGGCCCAGTTTTTTTGTTTTTTTTTTTGGCCAGATACCCCGCAGAAAATGAAAGTTATTTCCCTACAGCGCGGAGTGTTTAAGTAATCTACACCAACCAGTTGCGGCGCAACCTGTGTCACCCCCCCCCTACTGGACAGAAGTGGCTTTGAGAATCGGGACATTATGTCCGGTGATTGGTCACCAATAGTGACGAGTATAACGGCATTATAGTAAGACGGTGATGGTAAAAGGCCGTGAGATGTCCGGCGCTTATAAGCCCGCCAAAGTATGCCGTCGGCTAGCACAGTGAGTAGCCCTACACCTTTAACGGATAATTCCCCAAGGCCAATCACCGCCACCACTAGCCTAGGCCCCCCTACCAAGTCTACGGCAAAAAATTCAGGAACTTCCTGCAGGCCTACCTGATGTCCAACCTGATGGAGATCTTATTGAACTTTCACAGCAAGAAATATATTCAATACGTGACCTTACCAATTCACCACCCATCGTTGCAGGGATTTTAAATTTGGGTTTAAATACACCAGAAAGCCGCGACCGTTTCCTTTTTCACAATTGTGTGTGCATATTGTTATGACACGTCTCGTTAGACCGTCTAGGTCCAGAAATAACCTTTTCAAAACACATAAATGAGCCTTGGTCACAAATATCTAAATGAATTATATAATAAACATTTTAATAATATCTTTAAACGTTATTTGGTATCCAGAATTTGGTTCTGGGCCCAAAACAAAATTACATATAACAATTTTTAAGTAAAATTACTTCTGGTTTACTATGTTTGTCCCCGTGTTTGAACGCGTTGCAGTTCAACGATGATAATGTCCTCCCAGCGAGACTTCAAAATGACAGCGCCCAAGTTCATACAAAAACTCCTCATGTATTTTTATTTCCAATGGAAATCTTCTCATTCCTGAAGGTATCTTGTCCAGCAGTGTGTCCACGACGACAAGGATACTTTAAGTCCCCTCGAACCGATAATAACTCCACAAGTCCCCCAAGAAATCACCACGATTTGCTATCTTTCCAATTTGTAAACCTCTTTTTGATTTCCCAGCACTTGGTTGTTCGTGCTTCAAATAAAACAGTATAATAATAACAGCACTCTGCTCACATTGGAATTGAAATATGAAAATAAATCCTGGCACTGTGTGTGAAGCATAAAAATCTTACCATATTTGTAAAGAAATAAAATAGCTAACCCCCCTCCTACTGGTCTCGCTGATTGCCAACTGCCTGACGGCGAGAAACTTTACCTCAATTCTCCTATTATACTGAATTCACAAAAATCCCAGTCCCTAAAATAGACAACTTAACATGTCATTCTTATGCATAAACCTGACCCCTTTCCCCCTCAATCAGATTTCACAATCTAAATTACATCATTTCATATATATAACTTTGTGGTGGAATTTCCCCTTAAGTTTTCTGCAAATAATTTGATCTCAACGCATAACAAATTTCTAAGTTTTTTTACCTTGTGGAATTCCCCATTCCCTTATTGTGGCACTCTAAACAGGTGCAGTTAGCAAAAACAACTAGGATATTCCCCTTTCTCATCTTTTAATAGTAAACAAAATTACTGTCTCCCCGTGAAGAACTCTCTTCTTCCAAAATAAACTTGAAGAAAATATATTCTTTAACAAACTTCAATTTCCCCATTTTTCAAAAACAAACCCCACCCCCTTAAAAAAGAAAATGTAATGTAAATGAAAATTTAAATTCCCAAAAATCTGGCCTTTTCCTTTAACCATTTTGGTGGTTAATTTTTTTTTCATACAGGTTTTACACATGCAAATTCCCTCCACTTTTATAATAAATGTTTTCTTGGAAATTGCTGCCTTCATCCCTATCTACATAATTTGTAAACATCACAATTTCTGAACAAATTTAGGCAAGCCTTCTTGGACCAGGCACTCATCCAAGAACATTTTTCTTTTCCTTTTGGATATGTCCTTAATTTCTCAGCTTGTATTCTTGTAGAGTTTAAACTCCACCTGACAAGTCCCTTCTGAAGATCCTGTTTTCATGCGTGTGGATAAAGTCAACGGAATTGATGATCCCGTGTACATGAAACTGGTGCACTTGTGTTTGTAAAACTCAAGTACAACTTCCCAATTTTTAGCAATGACAGTTAGCACTGCCAGACATTCTTTTCTCAATTTTTTATTAGTATTTTTTCTGATGTTGGTTGTCAACTTCTTTGAGTAATCCACATCAGGATGATCTAAACCTCATTTTCAATCCTGCTTGCATGAGACCTCCACCCACAGCTACATTCACTGGCATCAACTGCCAAAACTGAAGGTTTTCTGAAAGTCCTGTCGCAATCAAAACTGGCGCCATTCATCCAAATAGATTTTGTTTTTCCAAACGCTTTTTGTGGCAATTTGGCTTCTGACCAGGACAAATTTTGCATTTTTCTCTGCAGAAGGTTGGTCAGCGAACACGCAATTTCTGAGAAAATTTTGGGACATTACATAAAATTTTTCTGTATACCCCGACCACTACCTAAGAATCTCATGATATCCATCTCCTTACTCTTGGGGTGGTGAGAATTTCTCAATTTGGCTCAACTTTTTGCAGTGATTTGCCCTCAATTTGCCCTTGACCTACAATAGGCCCTAAGTTGTAACATTTGCATGGCAAAATTCACTTTTCACCAGAATTACAGTCAAACCTTCTTGAGATAATTTCTCAAAGAGCTGATGGAGCTGTCACCCCCCTCATGTGTTTCTTCCCATGTTTCACGGTACACAAGGAGATCATCGAAATATGCTTCACCATTTGTTCTATGTCTGCAACTATTCTGTTCACTAGTCTTTGGTATGTTGCGGCAGAATTTTTTGAGACCAAATGCCATTCTTTTTGTAATTGGGTATAGGGCCAATCGGTGGACAAAAGGCTGGAAATTTCCCTTTGGCACGGTCAGTGGGATTGGAGACTTGCCAATAACCGCCTTCCCAAAATCAAATTTTTGCTTTAACCAAATTTTGCCACAGTTCCATTTTTTTTTTTTTAAATAGATTTAAAATTTCTTCAGAGTTGTATTTTGCAGATTTTTTGAACAACGTTGACTTGTTTCGAAAGTTCTTTGTACAAAACGAATGAACAATCAGGTTTTGGAACCAGAATACATGGGGAACGTCTCCATTTTCCACTATTGCCTTTTGCGCTACTACTGTCCATTGTTCTAACATGTATTTCCCCACCTCATTCCTGATATGTTGCCACTTGATTGGATTCACCCTTAAGGATGTTGCTTTACGGCTCAGAGCCCCCTACATCTATTCATGGCGGTTATGCCAATGTGTCCCTCACTAGTCATCAGGACCAATTTAGTGTTTTCTTCCCACTCCATGATTAACTCTTTCATTTCACCTTGTTTGACCCTTTTTGTGGGAGGGTGACCTAATTTGTTGTCCCTAAATTTGGCCAAGTATGTCAGAATTTTGTAATTTGGACACCATACTCAGTTTCTTGTGGTTTAACAGGCGGTGTTTGTTCAAATTCTAAACTCCTGTGATATACCATTTGTACACTCAATCACTTAACTCTAGAAACATTACAACATGCAGGCTTTATGTCCATCATCTCTTTTTCATTATACTCTTTTGCAGCATATTTTACTGTGACATAATTGTGTCCGACTGATTTTACGTCTTTACCTGGTGTTGTGATACATATTCAGGTCTCCCCACTTTGCTATCAATCTCATATGGTCCAGAATCTATGCTGCAAATGATGCCCTTTGGTATTGGGAAAAGTGCCAAACCTATCACACCTGGCTTGAATAGCTCTGTTTTTTCCTCGCATTGCTTGTCATACCGTGTTTTTCAGTTTTTCCTGACTCTGTTATGAGATTTTGTTTTGGCAATTTCTGTGGCTCGTTGGAGCCTTTTGTCTGAATTTTGGCACCCCGATATTCCTCACCTTCACACTCCCGGAATTATTCCCACACACCCCCTTGTTTGCTTTTCCAGTAGTATTTTTCACTTTCCCCTCCCTTTTGGTTCCCCCACGACCCCCTCCCCCCTTTGCCTCCCCTAATATAACTCTTTACCTCCTCCCTTGTAGCAAATAACAGAGAATGAACTCCCCCGCATCCTAATCCTTCTCAAATTCAAACAATAGGTTTCTGATCTTGTTTTTTTCAATGTTTTGTGGTACCTTTCCTATGGCCCCCCTGTCTTTCTTTTGTTGGGGTTGGGTATGCTGGACGAACTGTATTGGGAAATTCCCAGCTGGTCCATAACTTGTTTGGATCACCTTACATGAAATTCTGGATCCTTGTCAGACTGATTTGGATTTTGGAAGGCCTACTTAGGGTGAAAAAAACTTGTTCATCCTTTTCCCAACTAATACCCTGTGCCCTCATCTTTTCTCAAGGGTAAAAGCCTCAGGGAATCGTGGTGAGCACACATGAATGGTCCTAAAATTGTGCTTTCCCCTGACTTGGTCCTTGGAAATGGTCCTACGCAAAAATCCCTATTACACCTACTAAAAATGGCTTCAATCAAATTCTGGTACTTTGGTTTGCAAAAGGGAGCAGTAGCAATTTTCTGATTGGGGCCCCTTGCCACCATTGATGACATGTGGTGAACAAGCCTATCAATGACTCAGAACCATCCTTTGTGAGTGTAGCCCACTCAAAATGACTCCTAATTCTGTCATGTGTTTTTTCTCACCCCTTATGTGTCCCTGCCATGTGACCCCTTATCATGGTCAATCTGCCTATCACCTTTCCCCATGGTCTACCCTTGGCAACAACAATTTTGATTGCACACAACCTCCATTTCCCTCATCTAGGCAAGTGCATCAAGGTTGCCGCCATTTTCACCACCCTCAGAGGGACACCCATTTTGCTTTTGTAAGAAACCTCAGGAAAATTGGCCCACTCGGCCTTCCCCTGTTGCGACAATGCCCCTCACCAATTTCCTAATATGCTAGGGAATCCCGTTGTGCTGCCGCAGTGTACCAGCTTTGTTTCCTGGCCTGTAAAGGGTCTCCTTTACAGTCCCCTAACTCCAATCATGCTCAAGCCGGCTGGAATTTTTCCATTGTTTTTACCAGCTTGTCACTTTGGTTATTTCGCAGGGGCTGAATTTTCACTAATAGGGAATTTAGTCTCCACTTAAGAGGGAAGATGACCCTCCAAATTCCCCTCCTAATTTTAGAAAAAAATAATCCTATAACTGTTGGGACCAAGTCAATCCTCACGCTCCTTCCTATATGTGGTGAATATTTTGACTCATCACCTGCTCACTGTTTTCCCTTTGTAGCCCTTTTTGTCTGGTCATGACCTTAGTTTACTGCACATGCAGGAAAATGTCCGTAATTCCTCATCAATTTTATCCACGTTACAGGGCACCTGGTGGACACTATGGGATTTCTGGGAGCACTTTCCCCCCTGCCAAATCATTCCATAACAACCATGGATACCCCTTTAACCTGGGATTCTTGTCTACACCAATTGTGGGACAGTTTTCCAGACACCAAGTCTTGATTTTCAAATTGCATTTTGTGTATGAGGGACACTAATACAATCCATAACTATCCCCTGAATAAATGCACTATTTCCTGTTGAACTCTCAATATCAAAGGAGTGCAATCTTCCAATATCAGGACTGCGCGCATCACGGTCCCGCATGAGTTCCTAAATGGGTTTTGGAATCTAAAATACCACCTGAAAGTGACACAAATCCCCTCCAAAACAAAAGGCGTAAAGTCATCTCCTTAACTTTTTCTGTGGGTCATTCCCTTTTTTGGATTGTTCCTTGTTTCTGACCAGAAGAATGACTTTTTGACCTCAAAGTAACTGCACAACCATTGGTTTTGACTCACTTTTTTGGCTCCCTCCCGTTTGGGTGGGTGCTAGCCATTTAACTCCCAACCCGTGACCTTGGTCTTTCCTGGCCTTCTTACAGTGAGTGCATGTGAACTGTGATTTTGGGTCCCATCCCATTCTTTTGATTAGCACCATTACTGTCCCCTTTTACTCCCCTTTTTCATGGGAACCTGACTGGGACTTCCCCTCCTGAGTGCTACCATTAGACGCTTATTAGAACCCCGACCTTAATTGTTTTGTATTTGTGGTGTACCTAGTAAATTCCTGGCTAGGCCTACTATTAATAACTAATTTGTGTGTCAATGCTTAATCGTCGGCCTTTACGGCTTCTTCCGGTACACGTCAATTTATGTTTTCATCCAATTTGTGTTGATATCTGGATTGTTTAGAGACTGTTTTGAACTCTTCAACTAACACTAACTCCCGAAGTTTTTGACCAAAAATTTTGCCCGACTTACTTTTGAGAGAAGCCACGATCAAACTTTGTCCCCTTTTATCACGGGCCAAATTCAACCATGGGGTCTGGGTCATCCTTTTTCTGACCAGACCTTGAATTTTTGTCTATATGGCCCTCTGGACCAATGTCAATAGCTTTGAGCACTGCCTGCTTACCTCGTCATAATTCACTACATCTGTCTAATGACATGGCCGAATATATTTCTCGGGGCTTTACCAATGACACTGACTGTAGCAACACGGTCCAAGACTCCCTTGTGGCCATTTCACGCTATTGGCAAAATTTTCCTCAAAGTGTAAAGAATATTGGTCTACTGCTTGTTCCTGAAATTTTTGGAACCAGCGAATATTTTTTGCCGCATCAAAACCAGAATTTCTTGGAAGAGGCTGAGGAGCTAGCGTTTGTTTCAATTTTCTACTCTATCGGAGGCTTCAAGCTCTTTCTTTTTCATCTCCTTTGCCTGTTTGTAATTCAATCTCTTTTTTGTCTCATTTCATTTTGCATTTTTTATTTCCAACTTCCTTTTCCTTCCTCTTTTGCTGCATTTTGCCAATTTGCTTTCTCTAATTCAATTTCCCTTTTCTTTCTGTTCTTTTTTGAATTGCATTTCTATTTCTTTTTTTGCTTCGTTCCTCTTTCCATTTTTTCTTCAATTCGATTTCCTTTTGAATTTCAAGCCTCTTTCAACTTTAAAAGCATCAACCAGTGCCCTTGTTCCAGTATTTTTCTTCTATCACGATCCAAATATGGAACTTATCCCAACATCTTCCTGGACAAACTTTTTCATCAACTATTTTTGATGATCTGTGTTCTCATGGCAGGTTTTGCCTCAAGTCCTAAATGCTTGGCTAATTTCAATTAACTATGCTTTCCAGCTCATCAAAACTTCCTCCCAAGGTTATTGCCCTATGAACACTCCTGGATCAAACTCCAATTTGATTGTACTCCCTACAACAAATATACTACTTGAATCAAAACTACACGAAGTAGTAAAACCTGTAATACAACAAAATTTTTGTATGCTAACATGGCCATCAATGTTTTTACAATATTTTTTTCACACTTTAAATGTGTAAATTCTGGACAAAAAGGCTCAAAATTTATCTCAATTCAATTCCCAATGACGAGCCCCAATTCTGGTTTTTTATGACGTCTCGTAGACGTCCTAAGTTCAGAAATACCTTTCAAACAACAAATAAAAAATGAGCCCTTGTGCACAATGATCTAATTATATAAATACACAGTTTTAATGATCTTTACTTGATTTAGGTTCAAGAATTTGGTTAGGTCAAACCAAAATTTACATTACACAATTTAGTTTTTAAGATTCTTTATGGTTTACTAGTGCCCTGTGTTTTGAAAGCGTTGCAGTTCAAGATGATATGTCCTCACAGCGAGACTCCAAAATGACAAGCGCACGAGTTCATACAAAACTCCTCCGGTAATATTCCACAGGAATCTTCTCAGTCCTAAGGTAATCTTTGTCACCCCTCAGTTCAAGACGACAAGGATCATTAAGTCCTCGACGATAATAAATCCACATTCCCAACGATAATCACCACGATTTCTATCTGTCCACAATTTGGAATCCTATATTTTGATTCCCTGCACTTTCGGCTTCAAAGAGGACAGTAGAATAATGACAGCACTCTGCTGCACATGGACTTGACATATAAGTAAATCCTGGCCACTGTGTGTGAAGCATCAAATCTACCATTATTGTAGATAAAACTAGCTATCCATACTGTTTAGCTGATTGCAACTGCCGAACGTGCGAGACTTAGCTCAAATCCTCCTAATCTATGACTTGCCTTTCACAAAAATCCCAGTTAAAAATAGACCCTACTTCATTCTTATGCATAAACATGACCTGCACCATCAAATCATATTTCACAATCTAAATTAACCAGTTTCCATTTCATATATATAACTTTTTGTGGGGAATTCCCTAGGTTCGGCAATAATTTTGAATCTCAAAAGCATAAACAGTTTCTAAGTTTACTCTTGGGGAATTCCCCACAATTCCCTAGGTGCAATCTAAACAGGTGCAAGTTACGCCAAAACAAACACTAGGGTAATTCCCTTTCCCTCACTTGTTATAGTAAACAAATACTTTCTCCCGTGATAAATCTCTATCTCACATTAAAATTGATAAAATAATATTCCTTAAAGTTAATCAGAAAAATGGAGGCCATATACCTATGCACAACATATAATTGATGTCAAAAACGCTGCAGAATTATTAACTGTAAATTAGACGTTTCCTTAGCTTTTGACTTATTTTGAGGCGGCTTTGTTTTAACTTATTACTGTTGGAGAAAAGATGATGGGTGGCGTTACATGTTCTGTTGAAATTATTACTAATCGGATTTGGTAATTAAACGGGATTCCGGAACTGAACTTTTGAACCTACTTGAATGCCCTGAAATAGACCTCGTTTATGGTCTACAACAGGTAAGTACGCTGGTTTGCTTTCTGTTGAAAATCATAGAACTTGGGCATTTCTTTTTCATATCCCTAGGCCCCTGTCGAATCCCAGGCCTATGTTCGATATGGCGATATATTATTAAGATTACCAAAAATCTAATTGTATTAGTTAATAAAACAAATATTACGCCTTTGTATTCGTGGGTATGGTAACATATGATCACTCGGTGAACGATGGATTGTTCCATTTCAGTCGCCTGCGGCTCGTGAAAAGGACATCCTCCTTTCACCTCGTGATCATATTTTTTTTTAAGCCCCTCACCTCATAGTCATTATATTTGTAATACTATCACATTGGCTCAAATCCCTATATCATGATAAATGTTTATTAATTCCTGGCATGATACCATTGCAATCAATATGCCAATTTACTATCTAGCACATCACGGAAACCAGCCCCTTTTTTTTCCTCCATCTGAGATGAAATAATTTGGTTTTAGATAAGCTGTCATTAGTGCACACTATTCCTTTTTTTTAGATAAGCTTTCATTTAAGTGGCACACTGTTAATAATTTTGAGTTAGATAATCTTTCAAATTTAAGTGCACATTATATCACTTTGTGGTGGTAGACAAGCTTTCATTCATGTACCTACTATATCATTCTGATGAGGAAACAGAACAAACCATTGTATTATATCCAATTCAACTGATAAAGTACTCACTAGATCTTTCTGATGGGGAAACATACGATCCAATTAATTTCTATCAAATCACTGATCAAGTACTCCATAGATCGTCCCTTTTGATGGGAAAACAGAGATAGTCCTTGTACGGAAAGCTGTACTGTCAGCCACACCAAGGTAAACAAGGGTGCGAGTCATGCATCCAAAATATTCCAGTCTGTTGCCCTGGAAAATTAATTGGAACACAAATAAGAATAACAAGTCCCGGATCAAGAGAAAAAGGGAATGAGGAAGGAATGAGAAGAAAGAGGTAGGGTTCACTAAGGAACAAGCAACAAGGAAAGTGGACGAAACAAATAAAAAGAAGCAAAGAGAGGGATAGGATAAACTAACGAGAAACGTGAAGGAGAAGTGGAAAAGAGAGGAGGGGGGAGAGTGAGTGAGAGGAAAAGGAGAGGGATAGGCTGTGGTCGAAGAGAAGAAGGAAGGGGACGATTTTTAAGAACAAGAGGGAGCGCAAGGGGAATAGATAGACGGGTTAAAGGGAGTAAGGAAAGAAGGAGGTGGTTTAATTGAGAATGAAAGGTGTAGAGCAAGACGCTTAAGAGAGAAAGGGTAGACCTCAAGAACGGGGGGAAAAATAAGAGCTAAGAGGAAGGGAAAGGAAATGACGTAGAGCAAGTGGAACAACTTTAAGTGGTGGGGTTGGGGGAAAGGCATGAGAGAGGGAAGAGACTGTTACAAACAATCACAGAAGGGAACAAGGCATCAGAGAAGTGAGACGTGGTGTAAAAGGGGCGAGGAAAGTGGAGTGATCACGAGGCATGAAGATGAGCAAAGTAGGAATTAGAGATGAGGAATGGAAACGACGCGAGCAGAGAACAGGCTGTAGTAGAGTTGACAAAAAGCGAAGAGGGGTGGGGCGTGGGCGAAGACACCGCTTGGCAGGAAGAATGGGGGGAGCGAAAAGGAGAGAGAGTGGGCGGGCCGTGACTAAGTGGGGAATGAATGGAAGGGGAGGAAGATGGGAACGTAGATGATTCTAAGGAGCGGTGAAGGTAAGAAGAAACGAAAGTGAATGAGTAGGGGGGGAATCAGGAAGGGGAACTGAGGGGGGGCTGGTCCCCGAGAGGGTTTAGGAAAAGGAGGAGTGGCAAGGACATGTATGGGAGATGAAGGCAAAGATGAGACGACGGAGAAGTGAGGAACTGATGCGTGTTGGCGAAAGGGAGTAGGCAGAGAAAAAATAAGACAAAAGGAGGGAAGAGTTAGGACTAGGGCAGAGATAGCGGAAGAAGTACAGGGGAAATGTACATATCTCTCGCCCCCCCTTCCACCACCCTTCGGTTCTAGAATAAGGTACATGTCAGAAAATGCTAATTTTAGAAACCCGCCAAGTCCCAAATACAATGCAAGTAATTATGCCCCTGTAGAAGCAAATACAGCGTTTTTTAAATTAAGATTCCAGTGGCTTGTGGTTTGCAAATGAATCCCTAAATTAAAGACGCTTTCACAATTCTGGCCGGGTCAACAAGACCAACTGGAGAAACCAGGTTTTTCCTCAGTAATTATAGAACTGTCCTACACAAATCCACTCTTTCAAGGATTGGTACTAGAATTTTTTGTAGAAATTAACAAAGTTTTGGTTGAATCCATCCGAAATAATCGAATTTAACAGGCAATGTTTTAACTTTTTTCACAACAGACAAGTCATCAACAGACAACATCAGTCAAAAGACAACATTAAAAGACAACAGTGACCAAAGAGAATCCCTATGTGTCCCTTCCTGCCTAAGGCAATCACATAAAAATATTGGAAAATGCAGTGGATAATATTCACAGATCTAACAATCATCTACACACAAGCAAATTGCTACACATCCTTCCATTGGTTCCCGACAACTGAATGAAAGCCAGCTTGGTTTTTTTGTTGAATACTTACTGACTTTGGTTGCAACATGGCCGCTTATGCCCCTGAGATAGGTAATGCGGACTTCTCCCCATTTCCCTAGTACACCACAAAATCATACTGTACTTTAAGGAGAACCAATGATGAGCTTATAATAAATATGAAAAATATGTAATGTAATTGTTAAGGTGGTTGGTGACATTGGCCTTACCTGGCCTTTCGACCACTTCCTCCATAAAATGGTATTCTTTATGTTAATATGTATGTATTACGTTCACCCAGTTTGTATTTTGTATGTTTTTTTTATGGAAAAATAAAGAATGAAGAAATAATGAATCACTAGATTTCGCCGGTTCCTCGGCGGTACGCATCGGCTATATCCAAATAATATAAGCTGTGGTTCCCGCTTTCCATGCCCTTTGACTTGGCAACATGACCTTTGACCTCATCAACAGATGACGGATCCCCATGCCTGGCACCTGACGACAAAGTTGTTGGTTTCCAATTGAACTTCAAGTTTTCAATTGAGGTCATTTTTACCATTTTTAGCCTATTTTTTTAACTTGACCTCATATGACCTTTGACCTCGGCAAATGACCCTTTGACCTCATCAACATATATGGGATCCCATGGTGCAACCATTGACAGAAGTTTGGTTCCAATGGAACTCAACCTTTTCAATTGAGTCATTTTTAAAAAAAACTTAACATTTTATGACACACACAACACAACACACATACACGCCCCACCTACATCCACACATACACACGCACAACGATGTGCTAAGTGGTCCTCCACTATAGCTTGGCGGCTCCAATAACCAGTTACTATTAGAGGCTTTAATCACGTAACAGTACCCCTCAAATCACTGTTGCCAATTATTTAAGGAAAATTGTCACGAATCATTGCGCTCTATCTAGGTGCTGCTTAAAGACTCCTTACAAGGAACTCCAATGACTATCAGCACAGCACTTAGATTTGTAATCACCGGCGTACCAAGAACCTGACCTTTTTTGAAGGGGACCCGGGGAGCGGGAAGGACCTCTATAGCCAAAAATAGGCTGATTTGGCATGTTTGGCATGAACCCCCCCATGGTGTGCGCATGGCCCAAAGCCTCCCCCCCAAAAATGGCCACTGATTCCCCTAGCAAGCTTCCCAGATTTTGCTTGTGTCCGATGAGGCAATTGAAATTAAGTAACTTGCCCCAGGAACAAAACAGGTGTGAGCAAGCAGCATCAAACGCACATTTAATGGTCTAATGATCACAATTCTGTTGCTTTTTTTCCACTTGGACACATGTGCTATATTCCAAAACAAGACTCAAAGATTTCCAAGTCCACTTAAATATTGATATTTAAGTCATCAATACCACATAACATATTTAAATGTAAATTCCATAATCACTTTATCTTGGAGCCATCATCTATACATCTCACTAAAGCTGGTGCAATCCTAAGCTGTCGGTCCCATGACAGAATTCAGTGGATGAAACCTTACATCTAGTACAGGGCCATCAAATACTTTTGGCTACAAGTTTCATCATTCTCACAAGAAACAAGGAGCATCTCTCGGCCTGCGTTAGGTTTCGGGCCTCCTGCATAATCTCTCGTAGCAAAAATTCCTGGACGTCATGGCTAGGAATTAAAATGTGCAGTAAATTATTAGACATGAATTACTATTTTGGCTTTGAAGCAAAAACTAATTCACAAGAATACATCAAATGTAACATGAAGACAGACTGTCCACTGAAAACCAAATCAAAATTTTGAGAGATATTTAAAAATTAACAAAATGGACAATGTGAATAAAGTACAACAGTTTTTTTTCATAAAGGTACAAATAAACATTATTAACACCCTAAAAAATCACATTTTGCAAAACAAAACCGACCAGGTCACAGAGTACAAACAAAAAAAAACTGCACAATAACTGCAAAATTATAACCATTATTTTATTAAATTATCAAATATAAACTTCAGATCTGCAAGGCTTTAAGCCGTAAAGGGAAGACAACATTCCAAAGACAAAAAATCTTCTCTAGACATTTAAGGTAATAGTCCATTCAACATCACCACAGACGAAGTATCCTCCCACATGGAAGACAAAAAAATACCAACAACTATTTGTTTGTTTCAAAACTGATTGTTCTTCACAGCAAAGTAACTTTCCAACATATACATAAAAGTCCAGAGTTTTGCACAAACATTCCTTAAAGGCTGACTAAAACATTTTCTATGACATTCTCATTTTCAAAAATTTCTAATTTAAAAACAAAACACTGATGCTATTCCAATTTTTGGAGTCCCCCCCAACCCCCCCGCCCCCCCCCACCCCCCCCCCCCCCCCCCCCCCCACTACAGAAGATAAATTTAAATTCCAATTCCAGATGCTCTGAATTTTCAAGTAAAGCTGGAAATTATCACGGCCTACTAGGAAAAATGTCCCAGGCTGTATATGACTTTTGAGCCACAAACATCAGCCCCACCCACTTTTGTCTGCAATTCCAGTCTTACACAAAATAGTTTTTCAAATTCTCATGTTCAAACAAAAAATGGTTTTGGAATTAATTTTTTGACAACTATAATTGTAGATAGAAAGAAGGCCGATTTTCAAAATTCATAACCTATTGCTCAATTTGTATTGTGCAACTCGCGACTGTCTGCCACAGAAAGTACCGAGAAGTCCAATAAATGGCAAATTCCATCAACATCAGACCACAAACAAAAGAGAACAACAGAAAAGTCATAAGAACTTCTTCTTAATTTTCAAGGCCATCCCAACTCGACCAACCCTGGCTACCTACAGGTACTTCAAAGATGGGGCTCCAGGTGGTATTGGGGAACACAATGGGCCACTGAGAGTTGTCACGACCATCTAGCCTCCAACCACGGCTACATGGCGAACGTATTAGCTCCAGCCCACCACTGGCTTGTCCTGTAGGGAACGGTTAAGCGACCTTGTAATATATTCCAAGACCTATATGAGCTTCTTGTACCACTGCATCTGGTTGTTTGGAATCTGCTTGGCGACTGCTCGGGAGTTTTGGTACCGTTACGGTGACGGAGAATGGGGGGGTAACGTAAAATGACTTCCCCACTGTCTCGGTGTTAAGACAGCCTTGCTGACACATCCTGAACAAGAACTCGCTGCTTTGTTCCTCCGTGTCGATGTATGACTAATGTCCTTTACCACCTGTGCCTCCAGGAATCGTCATCATCCCCCTCTTCTTGAAATGGATTATCAAGGTCTTGTAAGACGCCGCTTAATTCGAAGCTCGTCCTGCCCAATTCTTCGTTCATACTCCTGTCTCTAGCCCCCCTGAGTGCCTCCAGGGTGTCCTTGTTCCATATCACCTCCTCCTTCTCATCATCGTCATCAAGGAATCCTTCCTATCTCCTCACCACTGAGTCTTGGATCTTTCATACACATCGTATCTGGTATAGCTCTTTGGGTCCCATTCACTCTCTGGTCACCTGCACAATGTCCCCATCACCTTTTCAGAGGAAATGTCCTTCCACACGACGATCTTCCGCTGATGATCTCACCTCTATCCTTCAAACTTGCCCGACTGGCCTTGCTTGCCTTCTCATCTTTTGCTTCTCCTCTCACTCTTTGGAATTTTGTAAGGTGCCGACATCTTTTCACGCCACTTTCTTCGTTCTTCCTTTTTTATAGCGATCCCGGTGGTGAATATTCTCCTCCTCCTCTCCTTCCTTCTACCTCATTAGAATGACCATCTTCAGCTTGTACTGTGAAACTATCTACCAACCTTTCCAATGAACTTTCGGAACACGACAGCTCCACAGGTGACCTATGACCCGACCCACTCTCATCCTTTTTACCTGAGAATTCCCTCTCCTCCTCCTTTTTATCTGAGAATTCCCTCTCCTCCTCCTTTTTATCTGAGGGAGGAATTGCATACAAGTCAATGTTAGCACCAAGATCAGAGAGTTCTGGCGGATGTCTCCGCCATTGCTCAGCAGTATCGCAGAACTCACCTAAATGTGTGAAGAGATTCTTAGCCACTTGAAGCATAGACTGCAAGAAGAAAGAAAGAAATGGTTGGAATTAGTTAATACATTTTGTCATGTAATTGCAACAAGGTCGTAAGTGCAATAGCTGCCATGTGATACATCTGTGTGCTGCCATGTATTAGGATAACTCAATTCATCTTTCCTTGAGTCAGTAGTTCTTGAAATGGTTCTTCAGGTGACAGGGTAATCTCAAGAACCATTTCAAGAACCACTGACTAAAGACTAGGCATAATAGTATGTTTGGTGAGAATTTCTGACAAATGGCAGCTATTGCACTTACGACCTTGTTGCACTCACAGAGCAATTTTAAATTCAAACCCACATTTGGCATTGGGGGATTTTTCAGTGAATTTTAAGGAACAGGGTTTTTCTTCCATTGCATTAAATTTGGGCAAAATAGAGCCATGTGATCATCTTTTCTGTTAATGGATGGAAAGAAATAACACACAATGACCAATGTGGAAAACCTGATACAAAACATCTAATAATATCACAAAAGCACACAAGCAGAACCAACCATAATTCGGGACCTAAGCTGTTTCCAATGAGTCTCAATGGCTGCTTGCTGGATTTAATTTGGGTACTAAATTCTTGAATTGATTTGTATAAGAACTAATGATTAAAACTGGAATTCAGCTCTCCCTGTGGTTAATTTGAACTTTGGCAAATGAACCATGAGAATATCCCATCCTTTGGAGGGAATGTTAAGCTGGCGGTCCCATGTACATGAAAAAGTGTGTCTGTACGTGTAATCATAGCCAGTTTCGATAAAAGCAGGGTGGAAACCCCTGGCTATCCCAAGTTGTCCTGGAACCCTGGGCATCATTGGAATGCAGTGTCTGAACACTGAATGATCTACCCGGGCGAAATAAGACAAACATATTTAAAAAAAAAAAAAAAAAAAAAAAAATTTTTACCTGAGAATTCCCTCTCCTCCTCCTTTTTATCTGAGAATTCCCTCTCCTCCTCCTTTTTATCTGAGGGAGGAATTGCATACAAGTCAATGTTAGCACCAAGATCAGAGAGTTCTGGCGGAAGTCTCCGCCATTGCTCAGCAGTATCGCAGAACTCACCTAAATGTGTGAAGAGATTCTTAGCCACTTGAAGCATAGACTGCAAGAAGAAAGAAAGAAATGGTTGGAATTAGTTAATACATTTTGTCATGTAATTGCAATAAGGTCATAAGTGCAATAGCTGCCATGTGATACATCTGTGTGCTGCCATGTATTAACAGGTGTAACATGTAACGCACGGGTGTAACATGTAACAGAAATTATGGCCTAGAGTATAAGTCTCAAAAAAAAAAAAAAAAAAAAAGAACCCTGGGCATCATTGGAATGCAGTGTCTGAACACTGAATGATCTACCCGGGCGAAATAAGACAAACATATTTAAAAAAACAGGTTATAGACATCGGAAAATCCATTTTAACCCATTTTCCTTCCAATATTCTGACAAAGTAAATGTAGAGATTTATATAGCACCATATTATAAGTATAGTCGTGGGCATAATTCCTGTTACATGTTGCCAAGTACGCTTGCATGCCCGCCAAAACGGTGCACCATCTGATTGTACGACGGAGCGGTGCATGCATTGAGAGACGCACGGGTGTAAAATGTAACAGAAATTATGGCCTAGAGTATAAGTCTCAAAACGCTTCACATTTATTCTGCTGTTGCTAAGTTATATTACATTTTCACATATTGAGAATTTGGCAAAAAGTTGGCCATGGTGAGGCTCAAACGCACAACTTAATGGTCTAATGATCGTTTGGCTCCTTCTTGGGGCGTTGGCCAGTATCTTATCTGAAGTCTGAAGCTGGTATTCTGAAAGGGAGACAAACTTTAGACACGGGTTTAAACCAGGGTTAGTCCTACAAGAGTAGACCTTTTTCCCTTCCAACATACTCTAAAAATATGCTGTAACAGGTGAGAAAATTCCATCCATTAGGAATTTTCTCACCTGTTACATTTAACTTTCACAGTATTTTGATAGGAAAAAGGTCCACTCCTGTAGAACTATCCCAGGTTTAAACCCAGGTCTAAAGTTAGACTCCCTTACAGAATACCAGCCCATGAGTCCTGTGTTTTTTCACTGGACTGTGCAAACTCTCACTAATGACACATTACAACCACATTGTCTACTTGACTAACCTGAGTTTCTTGTTTAAGCTGTGTTTCTTTCTGTAGAGCTAATACGCTAGTTAATACAGGTACAGTGTATCTGAAACAGTGTCGTATTACATCCTCATCTTGTTGACAATAACTACAATTAGGGAAAGTACAAAATGTTAAAAATCATTAAAGGTGGGTGTTCCGATTTATGTGTATCGTGTTCTGTACTTGATATGAGAGCTTGGCACCTGCATACACTTTGATAATAGAAGCGATAATGCACGTTGCAAGGCCCTATTCACTACTGTGCTAATATTGATGGTTAACCACTAAAACGTCAGTTTTTCGTTTATATCTTTGCAAAGAAGTGGATTTGGAAGCTGAAATTTCAGGACCATAATGAGAAAAATACGGCCTTTCATATGATATCAAAATTTATACTACTTCCGGGTAAATCAGGGGGGTCCCAGAGGCGATCGGAACAAGCACCTTTAAGTCAAGTAATAATGAAATACTAATGATCATCATCATTTGATTCACATGGTGTTTATATTAAAAATGTTGATTAGCAGGTAGAAGTGTTTTTAATGTTGTACACCACTTTTTTGAATAATAAAGAAATGTTATAAAATAGAAAAAAATTAATATCAGAGTATGAATTGGAGAAAAAAAATTATAAATTTAATATTACCATATTAAATGCCCTTACTTAAATCTTCAAGAAATGCATGTGGAATGATTTGATCATAACTGTCATCTAGTCAAGATGATTTTATGAAATATAATGAAATGAGGAGGGAAAATCTGTTCAGACAATCAAAACAATGATGAAAAATGCAGGGGGGGGGGTAAGACATGATCAGAGCGATTTGGGCATTGGGGATTTCCAAACAGTAAATTTTGGGAACTGCTACGTGCATTTACTATATGGCAGTCTCTGTCTCAGTGACATTACAAAATCAGCTCTTAAACCTTCGTTCAAAGAATATCATGATAATTTAAGAAAAAAATATTGACGTCAAAATCCATCGAGGTTAGTGGATTAACCTCACTGCAAAACAGTGCAATTTCCAATAACGTCATTTAGATTTAAATATTTGTGACCAGGCCTAGCCTTTAGTCAAGTCTGTATGTGACCGTTCGATATGCGTAAGAGCGCCCTCCTACCATTAAGTCTTTGAATAAGACTAGCACTCGGGTTATGCCGGAAGTTGATGTTGTTCTGTTGCTGTTAGGTTGGCATGTCCTACCCCCCTGGAAAAATTTTCCTTTTTTTTATTTAGTCTCATGGAAGGAATAACTGCCACATTTTGTGCAAGCATTTGCAAGGTCATGTCTGATATTTGATGATATTACATCAACCAGAAGAACTCTATGGTGATTTGATGGATTTCAAATGCTACTGAGGACAAAATATCAACGGCTTGATCAGAAATACTGACAAAATTGTTCAAAATGTACATGAAAAACTGAAGATAAAGAACTATTTAAAGTTATGCTGCTTTGAATTTTTGTCTTGACACACGACAAAAACATTTTCCAATTCTATTTGCACATATTTCAATCTATTCATTCTCTTGTTTGGGCTCAGTAAACCAATGACTACAAGATAAATGTGATACACCTATCAATTAATTGCTGGATCACACAGATCTGGCAAGTTTAGTATTAATAACATGCGATTTATCTGATTTGAATATAGTTTCATCCTGTCATCAACGTTAAATTATTGAAATTTAAGTTTAAAGGGATACTCCTGTGGCAAAATAAAAAACACCCCACTACTTTGCCCTTTCTTTGTAGCCCAGAAGCAAATATTTACCCTTGAATATATGTACATTTCTTCACTTTAATTATTATTGAATGTCTATCTTTGAAGGAGGCACATATCGTCATGTGCGTAAACAAGGTATACGTGCAATAGCTGCCATGTGATTACATAAGTGCACTAGCTGCGCATGTGATACATATGTGTGCTACCATGGATTAGGGTAACTCAATTTATCTTTCTTTGAGTCAAGGGCTCTTGAAATGGTTCTTGGGTTACCGGAAGACCATTTCAAGGCCACTGACCAAAGACTTGGCAATAATCGTATGTTTTGGTGAGAGAATTGACACATGGAGCTATTGCACTTACAACCTTGATGCACTCTGAAGAGGTGAATCCGGCATAGCAAAGAGTAGGAGAGGATTCCACTATGGGACATTTAGACATGGAATTTCACATGGCAGAGTGCATTAACCCTAGGAATTCGCGGTTCTCGGCTTTCCGCCGCTCTCGCTATATTCACAGAATATAAGCTGTGGGCAGCCCCATGACCTTTGACCCTGGCACGTGACCTTTGATCTCATCAACATATGAGGGATCGCATGGTGACACCTATGACCAAAAGCTTGGTTCCAATTGAACTTCAAGTTTTCAATTTAGATCAATTTTCCATTAAGATCCCATTTTTCAACTTGACCTCACATGACCTATGACCTTGTGACCCTCATCAACATATGATGGATCCATTGTGCACCTATGACAGAAGTTTGGTTCCAATTGGAAGTTTAAACTTTCAATTGAGGTCAATTTAAAAAAAAAACTTACAATTTGTGGACACAACACATACACACATCCACACACACATCACACACCCACACACATCCACACATACACAACGCACAACGGATTGCTAAGTGTCCTGGCCAGCTATAGCTGGCGCACAAAAACAGGGTGTTATCGACCACAAGTGTCACCTTCTTTCACAATCACATTTCCTTCCTTCCTCTACCAATGACCTTTGACCTTGGTATGGACCTTTAACCCTACATGACATGTAAGTCTATGGGTATGGTGGCAATTGGAGTCAAGGTCATTCAATTCACAAGCCAATTTGAAAAAGTTAAATTTACCAAACCCCCAGTATACATACCAGACATACAGAATTTGATGTGCCTCCTCAAATTCTTGTCAGCTGACACAAAATTAACATCATAATACGCCACTATACAAATGAACCATTTTAACATTCCTACAATTTTTTGTAAGGAGTATACTTTAAATTGTATACTGCTTTTTTGTTTTAGTAATGCTCTTGACATATGGCAACCTAAATTACATTCGGTTTGAACATATTTCGATGTATTTTAGTTTCTTTTGGTCAGAGTTAGATAAATGCGATTCACCTACAATCAATTGACAGAGCACTTCACAAATCATTTGATATTATCATCACTCCTCTCTCACAAACACCTACCCCGGTCCGCATTATCTTGTTGATAGCACCGCTACAGCCACCACGTTACTTGTAGCCTGGTTGATGACGGGAACACACATCATGGAGTGAATAGAGCAATGCCTAGCTTCTTGGTCAATCCTTCTGTCAACTCTGTTGCAAAAGAAACCACTGTTAATAAAAGAACATTGACAGCTTATTTAAGAGAGTACTAGCTTAACGAACATCGTATGTCATCATGACATCTCTGCTAAAGAATAGATGGGGAAATCTGGCTTTTATCTCCACCATTTTGATTATAGTCTCTAAAAGACTGTTTTCTTCTTCTTGTTGGTTTGTTTATTTTTTGTTAATTACAGGTTAATCATCAACAATTTTGCAAATGATCGGTACAGTTCAGTATATTTTAGGAGGTTACCTTTTTTAGGGGTACCACATCGCCGGGCTGCAAAAGTGGGGGTAGGCGGGGTAATCATTCCACCTAGGTACACATGAAGTAGCTTTAACACCAGTCATACATGTGGAAGTACCTGCATGGGTACTCCCATGCCAAATGAGCTTTGAGCTTGTGATTATTTTTTTGTAATTCTATCCATATTGACATTTTGGCACATGGGTTTAATTACATGTTTTGATACAAAATGTTTCTCGTTTAGGGTTTTTTGGTGCTGCTCAACTCAAGTGAAAAATTGAAAATGAATCAGAGTCCGTAAATAACAATGGAATGTTGGCGCCCTCTATTGTCCATTATTTGTGCTGCCTATTAGGCAGCTGGTAGGCGAGTACCTGTGAAGGTATTCCAGAGTCGCTGCAGAGGTACTCTACTGGTACTACTATGGTGGCTTACACGGGTACCTGTCAGTCACCTAGAGGGCAACTGCAGCGTATACTCTACAGCCTGTATCAAAAAAAAATTGTACAATTCAGAAAAAATTGGCACTATGAAATTTCAACATACTCTGATTTGGCATAATATTAAGAACAAAGACAGGCTTTCCAATGGTTGTTGTTTCATCTATTTGCTTTTGTCATCCAGAGATAAATCAATAATGCGAATACACCAAAATCGATTTTGTGACTTTATTGCAGGCAGAGCAGGGTTGCTTCGCCCAGTTATGCCATGCTGTCTTAAACTCAAAGCAAAAAGGATTGCAACTGAAAAGAGAAACAAAACACGAATCAAAAAGTAACAAAAGAAAGTATAGTTTTATCGACACACGTTTTACTCGTCAACTAATCAGTTTCAATGATAAATATCTTATTTTCAAAATAATAAAACAATACAAATAGTATTGACGTCAATGAAATGGAACTTTGAATTTAATTTCAAAATTGGTATCTGTTAAAATCATGCCAAAAGGAATGTAACCAAACATAAACACTCCAAATCCAAGCAATGGTGTTAAGAATATTGCACTATCTTTGTGCAGTACTTAATTATTGACGTCATACAAATTTGAATTTGGAAGCAAAGTAGCAAAATGTTGGTAGGAATTTGCGTTTCATGATACTTCAAGAGCGTAAAAACTCTCTCTCCAGGTTTGTACGCCGGCTGTACGCTCATTGTTCTTTCTTTTAACAAAGACAGTATGTCGAAGGTTTTCACTTTATTTAAAGCCAGAACTTACAAATCATAACTTCACCATTAAGTAACCTTTTAGAGTTTCTTTATGAAGTAAATCTCTTTTTAAGGAAAATTTTCATATCTTATCAAGTGTGAATTAACTTGGTTTAAACAAAATTCAATCACCGTTATTTTCACTCAACCAGAAAGTTGCACACAAACTCGATTTTGTGTTCAGCAGTAAACTGGAGTTATCACTAGATTGAAAAACAAGCCAAATGAGATGAAACAAAAAATCCTGGAAAGCTGGTTTTTCTCTTTAATGGATCTACAATAACAACTATTATGTTGAGATATAATATTGAAAAAAATCGGTTTTGATTGTACCATTTTTTTGAGACAGCCTGTAGGTGGGTACTGCTAAGTAAAAAACATAGCTACTACCCACCCAGTGCTTGTGTACTTCATAAGTACTTAGTTGTAGGTAATGCATCAATAATGCATCAATGGGGTACCTTGGAGTAGAGCTAAGGGTACACATGGAGTAGCTTAAGGCTCTGGGTCACAACATAAGAATTGGATGTGAACAAAAGTTTTTTGCTCAATAAATTTAGATGATAATGAACAAAAAAAATACCATTAATTCACGGAACGGATTGTTGTTTAGTAACGTTTGCGGTGGTGAATGTGGACAAAAGGTCACGTTGAGGTCACCAAACATGTGGGACACTACCCAAAGACCAGTGTATCTAAGTGTCATGAATCATTGATCGGATATGTGAATACACCAGCACATGTTATAAATCTTACTAATCTTAATTATGTTAGGGTTAACATTTTACCAAAACGCACACACACACACACACAGACTACGGAGGGGCTTATATGATCGGAAAAACACACCTTTAAAGTTGAGGCTTGGTGGAAAAGACATGGATGCATACCTTCAATATCACATGTACTGCCAAACTAATTATATAATTCAAAATAGGGATCTGGTTGTTGGAATTTCAAGGATTTTTATAGAAATCTGGCTGCTGCAACACTGATTAAGTACTTTGCAAATTGCTAATTACAAAAAATCTCTTCTTCACCAAAACAAGTATTTAAAGCTGATGAAATTATTTTTACAAAGTAACAAATATAAAAAATTTGGGGTTGATTCATTCAATTAACTTTTAGAAAGGACGATTTAGCACAAAAAATAACAAAATTAAAAATATCACAAAATGCCTGTTTAAGATCGGAAACAATCAGATATTTATTCTAGGTCTTAAGGAGGAAATTGAAACTACAGCAGGAAGACAAACACACGGTGGAACCTAAAAATCTCTCCAAATAACAATAACCCCTTTTCACATCAGAATTTTCACCATGGTTAAATAGAATGGTAGAGCGCAGAGTTTGCTATCTAAACAGCTTCTCATATTTCAATCCCACCCATTCAGACACCACAGTCTAGCTATCCATACTGTATTGGTCACAGAGATTCAATCTCCACACCAATAAGGGTATAAATATTCCAGGACAAAGTAATCCGACACTTAGCCCGTACTCCCCTGGTCACCTAAGTATATCATGCCCATGCAAAAAAAGGCCCATGGTAAACCGAGTTAAGTGCAAACTGACGAGATCACATGTATACAGCGCAATGGTGCAGGGACATTTAATGGCATTTAAATGCTTTCATGTATACTGATGGCCTAGCGGTGCAGGCACGTGGGGACAACGTCAACACAACGTGCGTACGTAGACAATGTTTTTCCTTACAATTTGGGCCTTGGGTTGTTGATCTTGAAAGATGTTTGTTTTTCTTGACAGAAAGTTGGGAGTTAAATTCGCTTCTTTTTCAGATTATGTAATTTTGGTAAACATCCAAGCTCCTGCCGACAACTTTGCCACTCAGAACATTTTTCATAATTTTTCAAAAAAAAAAAAAAAATCAGCAAGTAAACGTTCATAATCAGATTTGGAATCAGCATGAAAAATGCATTCAAATGAGTTCAAACAAGCCTAGTCTTAGGTCAATGGCTTACAGATGGCTTCCCAAATAAACATGCAGGTCATTTGGGCAGCCTACCAAAGCCACTCTGACTGTCTTTGTATAGTTATCACAGACTCCACTAGAATTGAAAGGGTTTTTAACACGCCCTCTTTTCACAATAAAATAGGCAACTAAAATTAACCTAAAGCCCCAGTCACACTGGAGAGGCGATTGCCTGGGATTGCCGCGATTGAGAAATCGTGCGAGAGTCCAGGCCATGTAAGATTTGGTTGTCAATCGTTTGGTAGCAGTCACACTATAAAATTTATCTACGATCATCTACGATAAATGTCACGATTGGTGGTGGGATCAACAGTGAGCACAACAGTTCCTTGGTGGTGACACGTTGGTGGCACAACGGGCCTCACATAGCGCGCGATTGGTCTATTATAAGTGCGATTAATCGCAGACACTCGCGGAAGTTGTACATAGTCTTCCACCAATGTGCTATTAATCGAACACTATAAAACAATGACCAATTAGTACGATAGTCGGCGAAATACATACGGACATTGAAGTGAAACATCGCACGACCAAATGCGATTGTAGGCGATTGTATGTGACGGTCAAACCTTGGTTCAATCGCAGCAGGTTTGGAACATGACCGAAACCTCTCTGCGACAGAGGGACATGTGGGATACCTGCCACAGCCCGCGATCGTCACCGATCAGTGGCACACCTTTTTAAGATGACCGAAGATGATTGAGTTGCCAATCGCAATAGTCGCATCTAGTGGTAAACTGTGTATCTCCCAGGGTGACATTGGGCTTTAGGCATAAAAATATTACAGGGGTACACAATGAAAGTGTTCTATTATCATTTTTCCATGAAACACATGGTATTTATTTCCTTACAAAAAGTATTCAGTTAACCTGGTGACCCCAAAAGGGTTTAAGAGCATCAGAAAGGTTTAGTTTCCTTAAAGACACTATCGTGATCCACCTGAATATCAAAATATTTTTAATTGCAGGAATAGCTTAAAAAGTCAAGAACATGTCTGTAGAATTCTCTAATTTTTTTTTCCACCGTAAAGAGTGATAGAAAAAGGGAAACGGCAGTCTTCAAAGTTTTGACTCTCCATTGAATTCTGTGTTGTAGGAAGGGTGAGGACGGACAGGTAATGACTTTTTATAATATCCGATTTTTTCGTATTAGGTTTATTTGGTCTTATAACTTGTGATGTATGTTAGGATACCTAAATTTGTTACAACATACCCAAAATCTGATTTTTGACTAATTTTTTTGATTTCTGATCGAGCAAATCACTGATAGTGTCTTTAAGGGACTAACACTTTGGGTCATTGGATGAAATATTGGTCCTACATGCAAACGGTATCAAGTGGAAATTTAAAGGGGGTCACCTGATTTCAATCAGATTACATTTTCCTGCTTGATTCAGACAATTTGGACCCCCCATAACCCCATTACAAGTTCACATCGAAATTTAAATTCCGTTTTTGATATAAATACTAAAAATGTGATTTTTAAGCCCCATAGAAAACTGTGTAAGACAAATATTGGTCAATCAAAAGGGACATTGAGAAAAAGGTTATTTCCAGAATTTCCGTGATTATGACCAGTCCATTTTGTAATGTTTAATAATAATAGTGATATTGAATTGTCTGATAAATGTGACAAATCCGCCGAAGTACTCAGGGCGCAGCTGTGGAGCGCCTTAGGCTGCTACGTAATCTTTCAGAATTAGACGCTTCATAGACGGCGAACTTGCAAGTTGGCTGTCAAGCACTCGTATTCTTCGCATTGGGGACTATGGCAAAGTTTACTAATGGGAGCCACTGAATACGACCTTACTTGTCTGCAGCACCTAAGAATAGAGCCGCACGATGTATTTTTGGTGGGACGCGAGACAAACCCAGTGCCCATGGCTACTCATCTATTGGTTACCAATTCGTAAGCGCATTGACTTTAAGATCTTAGTCATCGTATACAAATGCGTCAATCTCAAGCTAGGAATATTAAGCAATCTCATCGTTTAACAAACCTGCATATGCCACTCGTTCATCGTATGACACTACATGCCTGTCCATACCCAAAACCCGGACACGTAAGCAGATAATGCGTTTCCAAGTCGCGGGTCCCACACCTATGCATTTCTCTTCCAATAAACATTCGACAGGCCAAATCACTGGACATTTCAAGGGTCCAATTGAAAAACTCATTTGTTCAATTAATGTCTTACTTTTGTGTTAGTTTTTGAATTATATGTTCTTCCTGTTAAAGCGCTGTGTTGATGCTAGGCGCTATATAAAATGAAGTGTAGTATAGTATAGTACAACAAACAACAAGCAGGAGGAAACCAAAGTTCTTGGAGAAACCTGCGAGGAAGGGTATGGATCGGCAACCAATTAACGTACGACACAGGCTCCGCAAGGGGATTGAACCCGGCGCATTGGGGAAAGGCGAGTGGATGAGCCACTACACCAGACCGTCCTCCCGTTATGAGGACTAAATGTTTATTCCATGCCCATAGGCAACCGTGTTGTAATTTATGTCAGTTTACGGACAAAACAGAAAATACAAAATTACCAAATTTCTTACAGAGTAGGCCAGGGGAGGCTATGGACCACAAATGCCGCTTAAAATTGATCAGTCCATTTCTTATTCAGCTTCCCGGTTTGGTCTAATAGGTAGGGATGTCGGTCTAATATGCAGAAGGTTGCTGGTATGCCAGCCGCTTAGGATAAAGAACTAATGTAAAACCATATTTATTATCTTCTGTTTATTTGATTTATTTGGATGGAATGAGATAAATATTTTAAAGATAAATTTGATAGGAAAATTTGCATAATTTACTCTATTTAATGAACAGTGAAAATAGAAACATGACTCTCTTCCTCATAGAAATATATGACATTTACCACAAGGTTACAATAATTATCTAGGATAAAAATATGAAAAATCTAAATCTATATTATTGCAATTCATTTGTATAGAGAAGCTCTTAATCCTATAAACATTATAGAGTGTAGCAATAGGCTATTTAATCCTAGCAACGCCATTACGTAATCCCTAGTTACGTGATGCGCCCGACGTGTCGCCATCGTTGAGGACAAAACATGTGTGTTACAATGATACGCCTGTAATAACCTGCTAGACCAATGTCAAAGTATTTCAAACTTTCCCGAATTTACTTACTGCAATAAAGAAACGAAAATCTCACAGAAAGAGACCATGGCGACATCAATCTTACCATATCTCAATAAACAACGGAAAATCCTGAAAAAATAAAAATTCCGAATTGACAGTAACACGGCCTGATCCAATGTGTTGCACATGTAGGCACTATTTCAGTTCATTCCTACGAAAGGTCAAAGTCATACCATGGTCAGTACCTAAATTGTTTGCGGGGGGGCGGCAAGATCGGTTTTATCAGGCCTAAAATTTTGCTGACTATATCTCTGTGCTTCTTGTGCTGTTTGGTGAAGTAATAAATATTGTTTAAATTTTCCATTTTGCTAATTAAAATCTTTCCGAAAGATTTTTGTTTTCATTAGAAAACACGCTATGAAAACAAACCCATTTAACAACAGGAGTTCCGCATTCTCAAACAAGGGACATACCAAATCGCGCCTCCTATACGGGTAAGAGTCTGAAAAAAACTTAAATAAGGGTAAAGATACTGTGAATTAATTTGTCACCGAGACCGCTTGGGACTAGTACATTTAATAAAAAACCGCATCTTTACTTATAGAGATGGAACTTAGGCCTGTAACATCTCACAAGCAGAAAGACCGTCGAAAAAAAAAAACGGCCACATTAAAACAAAGACCAAACTAGCAAAAATAAAACAAAAATACACCCGCAACGAAAATAATTATAGGCCGATAAATAGTCCATCTTTGGACTTGTAACAGAAACAATACCTGTTGTGGAAAAATCGCCAACGACGTTTCTCACGTCGGAGATATCTGTTTCCTCGCGGTCACGCGGGATTTTCCATTACCGGGAAACGCTCGGAAGAATTGAGGCCCTTGTCCGTTGTGGAACGACGCACACACGCTTACAAGAGTAAAAAAATCATAAGTTTGCGTCTAGAAGTTCTTATTGCTAAGTAAAATGTGATAGTCCTGATATAATAGCTATTAATTTGTCGGATAATTTGCAAATGGTTTCCATGATGAAAACCGCGAAAATAAAAAAAAAGAAGATTTAATGAAATAAGCTGAATTGGTTCTTCCGTTGTGCTACTGTATTCCGTTGTGTTATTTATCATGTAGTTTAAGTGTGGATTTAAGTGCAATTTTTCGTGAAACTTCACTTTTCTATGAGGTGTGTTCAATAAAAAACGATTTTAAAAAACATTATAGAAGGAGAAAAAACTTGGTATTTCAGTAGGGAAATTTATATAAAACGTGTGGTTTGTGAACGTGCCGGTTTTTTTTTCCCATGTGTTTACACTCGCCAGTGCGCAGGGTTTAGGCTACCTCCAGAGCTGCAGGTTGTCCTCCAACATGTCGCTGCTCGGGCCATCCGTTAGCTAATTGGGTCTTACGCAAGAGGTATTAATAGCTCATGACGTAGTTATTGCATACCACTCTATTGAAACCCCCCCATGAATATACAAGCATAAAAACTACCTCTACCATGTAATCATAAATCCATTATCCATTAAAATGAGGCCCCAATATAATTTGAGGTATTAAATTTGATACAATATGGTGTATGGTATTCATTCACAACAGACAGAGAGGTAGATTTCAAAAAAAATTGAAGACCTAAGTGAATGATGTGGTTAAGTCAACTTTTAAAACACTTTAATATTATGAGGTAAATGGTGATTGTTAAAAAGTCCTTCAGGTTGGGAATTTTTTCAGACAAATTTGGTACATTTGATAGGGGGTCATGCGCGGGAGGGATTCGACAGCAGTCAAAGGATTAAAAGTGGGCTGAGTTGTCAAGAAATATGTCAAATTATTAGTTTACAGGATAAGAAGATATGCTAGGTTGATGGATGAAGGTAACTAGTTTTCAATTTTTCCTTCTGCATGTGCATTTCAAAAATAACATTTTTGGAATCAATATTTCGGTTATTCCTCATGTAGTTTCTGCATGACAATAATCAATACAGACATGTACAGAGTTGAATGAGGTATATGGGCTTTATTCCATATGCTCTTAAATTCATTTGCTCTTTAATCAAAGTCCTACGCCAAGGATACACCCTATTTCGCATAGAAACTTTTGTTTCAACTGAGTTGGTGTGAATTGGCCCCAAGTCCAAAATCCAAAATATTGATTGATCTTACTAATTTTACTGAGTCACTGTGTCACTTATTCTATTGGTAATCTAGTATGTTTTAATGTAACCCAGTTCTTTGGTTTGTTTCACTTTGGTAAAGATTTAAAGGGAAAATGGTTCCAATTTAACGTATACAAGGGTTTCATCTTGAAAGATGAGCCTTCACCACAAAAACCATCTGTAAAGTTCTGGATCTGGATCAATTTAACCTCAGTAAAGCGGGTCCTCCCATCAACCCTAGAGGAATCTGGTACCTAGAGTGATGAGTGAAGTAATTACGATCTGAGGATGTCCCTACGTTTATTTTTTTTTTCCAACAAATGAGATCTGCAACTTTTTTTTACATGCTCAGGGGAGCTTGACTCCACTGAAGCCGGGACAACAGCTTTAAATGACGCTCTGAACCAATGAGGACACTGGGCACCCACGCAATATACCTGCATATTCTAGGCAAAGGGTGGGTAGTAGGAGAAAATTTCCCATATTCACACTAATTAATGCTGCGTGACACTGCAATTTCCGAAACCTTATAAGAACTACTTGAGTATGCCAAGAAACCCGCTCTCGCGGGCCTCAAACCAGGGCTGTTTGGTTGATCTTATACATTGCGACAGTTCGCGCCCACACCGATCTTTCAATCCATTTTGATGCGGGAGTGTAAAACATAACTTCAAAACAACATCCTTAGCTCCAAAAGTTTTCAGGTTAAATGAGAAAAAATAGGAAGCTTTCTTCAGATACACATTTTGGACACTTATGGGGACGAGGGCTATTAGCGATAGGAACATGGCCTTAAACAATCATATCCGAAAATGCACAAATTTGGATTACACACTTATTGTAATCAGGTATACACCCGACCGAAATACAGCTGAACCAATATGGGGAAAACATACTATACTAATAGCAGTTGGTAGTAAAAAATATATGATTAATCACTCAATTAAAACTATGAAGTGAATATACATACATATAATATACAAAATTGAATGTCTTGAGTATACAAATACTACCTGATTAGAGGGGAAGTAGGGCACACTACTTTCCCCGAGGTCCTGGCTATGGGCATTACTGGTGAGGGTGGGTGATAGGCCCATAGCCATAGTACACCAAGGGAAAATAGTGTGCCCTACTCAACCATATAAACTAATGCTAGTATTGTTCATTATTAACCACTGTTGGACTCTGGGAAGAAGCATGCAGGTTGTAGGGAAACAGTTTTGCACGCTGGTTTGCCACGCGAGCGCGTTCCTGAAAGAGATGTCTGCGTATGTCATGTCTACACATACTGATACTAACCTGTTGGTATGTCTTCAGCCTCATGGATTTCTTGATGTACGGACCTGGTTTAAAACAAGCAGCATAGGAACTGAGAACAAAACCAAAACCCACCACTCACTTCAAATCTCTAGTTATATTACAATGCATTTAAAGGCTTCCATATGTATTGAAATGCAGTATCTTTTTTATGGTCACCAATAAACAAAAACGTGAAACTGAAAAAACTAAAACTTGTAATATGTGATGTGATCCAATTCTTTATTCAACAACCCTACATGTTACAAAATTTGTTGCAGATGAATTTGTCATTGTAAATGAAGCAATTAAAAGTTTAAGCTTTACTCAAGAAGGCCCTACTTTGTGTCATTTTGATATTTAGATCGGAAAACCAGATCTCCATTTGTGCGTGCAGTGAAGAAGTATAATTTACACTTGATGTTTGCTTGTTTTGGACACAGTGCCAAAGTCTAATAGCATTCAGAGGAAGAATGATCGAAATTATCCCATAATGCATATACAAGGTCCATGTGACAACAGGGTTATTTAGAATAAGGCAGAGACTTTCCTTTAATTTTTATTGTAGTTGCTTTTCGAAATTTGGAGTTTTCTGACAAAAATTGCACACAATATTCGTATGTAGTCTATTTCATATATTATGTTCATAATTGAAATGCAAAATTGTGCAAAACTGGCCTGATTTGCAGAAAAACCAAGATATAGAAAAACTCTCTTTTGCAGGGCCTGGTTCGATATGTTCGAGCTGTTAGCAATGGATCACAGCTGTTTCCCATTTGTTTATGTATATTGGTCTGAGATTTAAAATGTTGTAGACAGTTTCCACAGTGGAGATTTCCAGTAGGCTTTCCATTGTGAAAAAAACTATATTCCACCTTGGAACGATTTTATTTAATCTTCCTGGGGAGTAGTAGCAA